>NDGN011498569.1:0-13032 GCA_002564285.1 Tympanoctomys barrerae
AAAGAAAGAAAGAAAGAAAGGAAAGAAAGAAAGAAAGAAAGAAAGAAAGAAAGAAAGAAGAAAGAAAGATGGGTGGCTCTTTCTCCAGAAGCACCAGAGAAGCCAGAGCAGGCTGAGACAGTCGTACCATCAGCACTGGTCCACAAGCACCAGATGTCAGAGCACTGTAACTAGAAATGAGTTGTGAAGAGTATTTCCAGTGATGATAGGTATAGAAATTTCTCCTACATTTTGGATTTCTTGTTCCTAGATGAACATTTGTGTTATTCACTTAATTTCAAAACGGTCACAAGTACATTGAATTTATACTTGTGATATCTCATTCATAGAACATTTCAGCATTGCTGAGTTAATAGGTTCCTTTCTGAAATTCTCAGAAAAAATGGAGCAAAGAAAGAAAGATTTGATATTAGATATATAACAGAATCAAAATTCTGTCTCAGTTACTTCTGTCTCATTGAAGGGAAAATGCACAACACTAGAATTAAGGAAGAAAAGGCTTGTTTAGCTCACAGTTAGTGGCGATTTAAGTCCATACTCAGCTGGCTCCGAGGCAGAGCAGCACATGGAGCAGAGCAGTCATTCAAGGCAGCGGCGAAGGGCAAAGAACAAAGGGAGGGGCGGCAGCTGAGGGAGCCAGCTAACTTCTTTCCCTTCCTTACGTGGTGATGAAGATTACCCAGCCAAGGCCAAGGTGTAGCACTTATACCCTCAATCCCAGCCCTGGAAGCAGAATCAGTCACAAACTTCAGAAGCCACCCACAACTCATGAGGACTGGGGAGTACAGCTAGCCACAAATCAGGACAGCATTGTTTTGTTTTACCTAAATACACATTATCGTGTTATATTCTAAGTAGAAATGAATGACACCACTAAAAATAATATTATCCAAGGAACACAAAGAAACACCTTAGTTTGAAGTCATTTTTAAATTACTGCTACCAGCTGCCTGAGGTCCCTGACATGTTCTATAATACATTTGTACATTGTTTTTCCACAACTTTTACAATTGCACTGCATAATTTAATGCTGTAAAGGGGAACTTTGTATTAGGGTTCAATCCTAAAAAGAAAATAAGACTAAAACTAAATTGAAAATAAACACATGTGTTTCAAATTTCAAAACAAATGTATTCTCCCTCTGTGGGAGAAATTCCAGCGGAGCCAACTCTACAGTTATCCCTGATTTGTACCGCTTGCTGTGGAAATGAGCTGAGGTCCTCAGAGGCGGCACAGTGCTCCTGAGGCTCTGGGATCCGAGTGTCTCGCGGCTCGCAGAGGACGCTGGAGGGTGCAGGGAAGGCCTGCCTTCTCGCCTGTGTGTGCAGCGCTTTCCCAAGCACAGTCTCTCCCCCTCACGCAGCCTGCCCTGAGCCTGGCACTCCTCGCAGCTTCTCACACATGCCACTCCAAGCTACTCCCTCAAGACTGAAAGCGAAGGCAAGAAGTCACTTCTCATATCAATTTGGAGCATATTTTTCTGGCTGGAATGAGACACCAGAAATTTTTTTCACTCATAACTTTAGTGTCTACCTCTTAAAATATCAAATGCAGGATCAACATCTCTAAAAACTTGGTACAGATAAAATATGTGGAATAGATTCAGTTCAAAGCAACAGAAGTAAACTCTGAACTATCAGAGATCAATACTAACAGAACATCAGGGTCGAATGCAGGAAATGTGAGCTTCCCTTAAGCACAAGAAAGAAGTGAGCTTCTCCAGGGTTTGTGTTCAGTCCACGTCCATACTTGCATACCAACTTTGTGGATCTCCACCTGTCTAACCCTGTGAGCACATACCTCAAATGTGATCAATTGAATGTTACAACCCTGCAAGTGTGTGCTGCTAGTAATTTTTAAATAAGTAATGTGTTTATGACATGTTAAATAGAATGCATGAAAACTGATCGTTTGGTTACAGTTTTTTAAATTTTTATTACTTCCCAAATCTCAGTGGAATAAATTAAAAATGATACAAATACAATAGTATTAATAAACGACTGTCTTTTTTATATCTAGCTTGATCCTGAAGCCACAGACATGGTAGAATATGCTTCATGGCCAGGACTTCAGTCATTGAAATCATCCAATGAAAGCACTATCCACTTCATATTTTATAACACTCTCCACTGCTTGCTCACTGATTTGCAAAAGATTGAGTCACTTCTTTTGCTTCTGAGTTGCCAAGTTACTTCTGGCAACTGCAATGGCCTACGCATTCCTTTTGTTTCAGAGATGGATTCTAATGATACATCACCGGCAATTATTTAGGATTTGTGGCTTTCAAAGGCATGCTTGAATATTGTGTATAAAGATATTTTTTCTATAAAAATAAAAGCTGATTTTTCACATTGTCAAAATCTTTGGAGTCAATTTGTCAATATTTATTTTCTTCAATTACTGAAAAACCAAAAGAAAAGGGTAATTACCTTTGAACAATTCTGGCTATAATTAGTAACAATTAATAGAAGCTAGCTTTGCAATTAAGATAAAGAACAAGTTGTTTCTGGTTCACATTGAATTAATGTAGGACATGTTATAAAAATGTTGTTAGGGTTCTATTAATTACTATAATCTTGTTATAAACAAAAATGAATTTTCAGGACTCTTTAGGAAAACACTCATGCTCTGTGACCAAAATTCCCCGGTTTCTGGACTAACAATACAAGTTCTCTTGTGTTACAAAAACATCAATTCAGTAAATGATCCAAAAATACTTAGGACATAAACATGAACTGATTTTAGATTCCTGGAACTCCAGTTTTTAAGCACATCTCCCTGTATACGAAGCTCACTAGCATCACCTTGTGATGCCCCATATGATTGCTCGTTCAGGTTCTGAATATCCAGCTGCTGAAGTTCCAAGACCATCTCGTGGTCACTATTCCATACTATCCTCTTCTTTTGTAGTGACTCAGGGACACAGCAGGGAATGCAGAAGTGACCCGTTTCTGCAGGGTTCCACCCCTCATTGCCATGATCTCCGTTTCTCTGTCATGCTTGGAACTGGATAGAGGGACCCAGAAAATCAAAGTCCAAACTTCACTCAATGTATCAGTGCCCAAAGGTCTCACCTTGAGTCATTCTCAAAGATCTGTCTGTCTATTGTGCACTCTTGTGATTATCCAGTACACCCAGCAGGGGGTATAGCATGCTGCACCCTCTTCCTCAGAGAAAAGTTCTGGTTGATCTGCAGGTTCTCCAAACAGCTCTGTCATCTATGGGAGAATTCTTTCCAGCCTCTGCTGTTGGTCCTTCACACTAGAATCCACAAGCCACCACGCAGTGAACAGACACCAACCCTTCAGCAAGGTTGCCCCATTCTTATGTATTCTCAGTCCTCCTTTCCTCCTCCATAAATCAAAGAATAGAACAGAAATTTGAATCTCTTCCGCAGGCCTTCACCTGAGCAATTAATCATTACTCTCCCTCCTCTAAATATAATATGCCATTCTACCTAGCAACAATAACTAAGAACATGTCTTCCACCAGCTAAGGGAATCATGGTGTAGTCCCACCCCCACACACGTCTTCGTATGCTGCTCACTGAGATTGAAAAGAGAACACTGGGTGTGGGTTGCTTGCTTGCTTATGTGCAACATAAGGGGAGGGCTCACACAGGTCCTGCTCTCCTCAGAAGTCGGAGGGCTTATTAGGGAGGTTTTTCATGAGCAGACGGGCTTCCCAGAGATTTGTTGTCAATACAATTCAAAATCTTACAACACATTTAAAAGCAGCAGGGTTAAAGATCACAAAGGGGATGGAAAATATTTGGTAAGAAAAAAAAACCCTAAAGATACAAATAAACAATATAAATGAAAGATAGTATTACATTGGAAGAAAACCTAAGTGTAATTTAATGTTTAAGCTCTAATTGCAAATGTTAAACTGTGCTTTCTTTATCTTTGTCCTTATTTTCTACTTTATTTTATGAGATTTTCCTTTCTATCATGAATGGTTTGGTCCTTACATATTGAGTGTCTGTAATTTTAAAGAAAAGAACAAGAAGCCACCAGTACCCATTTGAGTTTAATGCAATTTCAAAATATTCTATATTGACAGGTAAAAGAGAAAGAACAATTATCCTGCACTCATAGTAAAATTTCGTGCATAAACCAAACTGTTTATTCAGAATAAGGCTAATTTTTATCTTAGTCTTGCCCTTGACTCTCAACACAAGGATATGAAACTTTCAGAATACTACAGATTCACCTGGCAAACCAAATGTTGACTCCTCTGGCTTCTCCTGAACACAGGCACAATAACTGCTCTCCTGCATCACAGTCTTTCTTTTTAAAAACAGACAATTAGAAGGAAATTTCTAATATCTATATTGAGAAATTTCTATATTGATAAAATGTATAACATTTTGTTTCTTACTTAATTACCTAATTGGAAATTTCTAGATATTTATGGAGAATGATATTTAGCAGTAGAATAATTTTGCAACAATGCACAAGCAATTTTATGAAACAAAAGTTTACCACTATTTTGCTTTTAGAATGTATCCATCCCAAATAAAAAACTAAGACTTCTGGTAAGCCACTCATGGTATGATAGTAAAAGATTGCTGCTTAGAGCCAACCAGATAACTCAGTGGACTAACGCATCTGCTTAGGCAGAGAGTAGCAGCCGGGGTTTAGTCCCTGGTGTGCCTTGCCATGCCCACCCCACTCCTGGAGCTGAGGTGGCAATTGAGACTGGGCATGGTGGCATGTGCCTGTAGTCCCAGAGCTTGGGAGGCTGACAACAGGAAGATCCCTATAAGACCTATCTGTGTAGTGAGACCTTGTAGACCTTGTACTAAATACATGAAAAAGATTGCTGCTTGGATGTGACACACAAACTGAATACTGTTCTTCAGACAAGACAGAGCAAAAGTATAGGTGTTCCACAGTGTTTTCAAGGTGGATTGTACATGAGGTTACTTGAATACAATTACTCCTATGCCTTTACTTTTTTGCTTCTGTACATTTCATTGTAAAATTGGGATGTGTTCTATTCCAAGTACAAAATGTTAAATTATCATAACCCTCATTCAGCATGTCTGAATCCTAAAAACAACAGCTTACCTTCCTAATGGCTGCTTCTTCTTTCTTCCCTATCCCAGTCTTGAATGCCTTTCCCACGTACAGGAGGGAGTCCCCAGTTGGCTCCTTGCATGTAACTGAAACTGCCCCTCAAACTCCACCCCAGCAAATGTCCATAAATCTCAGCTCTCTTTGTCTCAAGTCAGAGTGTGCCCCATCTCCCTCAGATTCTTTCCATGTCCTCAGAGTCAATAAAAGCCGCTTTTGTTTTTTCTGTCTTTTACTGCACTGAAAAACCTAACTGATTGCATTAGAATGCAAGGCCTTTCTGGATCTCCAGGTTATTCAATTTAAAAAGAAAATGCATTCACACTAAGAGATCAGACCAGAGGAACTATACTTGACTTAAAATCTCTTTTTGGGATTTTCTTATCAAACTCAGCACCTGCTTAATTTTTCCTAACACTGCCAATTCTAAATGCCCATATACCCCATTCGCTCTTTACTAGTAAACCATACAGTATCGAATGACAGAAAACATTGCTCAGAAGTGAATAGGATCTTCCAAGTATGCTATATCATTCAAGAAATCAGTGCATACCTATGTTCTGCATAGAGTTAAAATAAAATAACTTAATACCAACAAGGCTTCAAATAAGAAAAAGGAACTCAGATGAGGAGAAATGGATTTGAGAGGAAAAGGAATTTAAAAAGCAGAACTGAGCTGTACGATGTTCACGAACCACTTCCCCAAATGACTGGAAACATGTACTACTGAAATTTTTTTCTAGTGCATTTATTTTTATTTATTTTATTTTATTACGCAGCTCAAATGTATAGTGATCCTGTTTGTAGCCTCCACAGCACTTGAAGTATAGGTGTGCACCATCATGCCTGGACTCGGCCTCCGGCTCAGCTTACCTGGGGGCAGGGACAGTATGGCATGTGCTGCCAGGGATCAAACCCTGGCCCCTGAGATTGCCTATGCAGGCGCTTAGTCCACTGAGCTATCTCACCAGCCCTTAGAACATTTAAACAAGTGAAAAAAAAATCATACCTCCCTAATTCAAAAACTCAATCTAAAACTGAACATCTAAGAATAATACACACTTTTCAGATGGAGAAATGCAAATAACAAATATATTTAGAAAGTTCAACTTCACTGGGCATTTGAGAGGCACAAATTAAAACAACACTGTGATCCCATCTCACCAAAGAAAGAATAGCTATCATCAAGAAACCAACCAATAAAAATTGTAGGGAGACAGTGAGGGAAAAAAAGAAAGGAAGACTTCACCATTGATGAGAATGCAGATTGAAGCGCCACTGTGAAAACCAGTATGTCAGTATGGAGCTTGCTCAAAAATCTGGCATTACACATCCCATTTAATCCAGCTATTCCACTTTTGGGTATCTTCCCTGAAGAATTAAAATCATCATACCACAATTATATAGAGTAGTTTGATAGTTTACAAAGAAAATAGCAAGTGTAAAATATTGAGAAATTTTCTTAGAGGGAAAAAAACACATTTATTTCAAGTTATTATTTTTACTATGAGTTGGCTTCCTGACTTCACTGATTTCTTCCAAAATGCTTTGATTTATGTTCTTCTTCCATACCTTATATATTATCATACATATTATCACATATTCTATAAGAAGTACAGCTTTGTATCTTAAGCCACAAATGCAAAAATTAATAAAGAAAAATCAAAGCAAAAAGCTAGATAAAATGTAAGCACATGCTTTGAAATTTAATTCGAGGTATTCTTATCTAGTAGCATAGATTTCAAGAAAGTGGAGTCTACAGTTATCCCTTATTTGTGCCTTGTAGCCCTGCAAATGAGCTGACATCTTCAGAGGCAGCGCAGTATTACTGTGGCTCAGAGATCTGAGAGTGTCCCAGCTCGCAGAGGCTGCTGGAGGTCACAGGGACCCAGCGCCTTCTCCCTCGGCTGTTCAGTGCTCTGCTGAGCAATCCCACTCCACCCCAGCTCGCAGCATGCACCCTGACTTACTGCCAGTAGCCTCCTTCTTACGTATGCCATTCCCAACTCCTCCCTTAAGACTGAACCAAATGAACGCCATTACTACTCATATAAATTTGGGACGTACATTTCCCGGTTAGAATTAGAGACCAAGGCATTACTTTGTCCATCATAATATGCGTGTCATTACCTTCAAGTGCATGGAAATGATCAACATCTCTAAAGTTTTCATACAGACACAGCATGCAGAATAGATTGAGATCAAAACAAAATGTAAATGTTGAATTCTAAGAAGGTATCAAATACCAAGGGAAAGGCAGGCTAAGATTTCAGGCTTTGTGAAAGTTAACAGTGAGAATGGAAGCCAGCCTCTCCATCATTTCCTGGTTCAACCCAGGTCTTAGTTCTTCCAAGAACGTACTTTACTCACTGGTCACCTGCGTGTTAAAGCAGTAGCTATGCTCTGCTTCTAACTTTACATGAAGAACAGTGTCATGATATGCTGGAAAAGAAACATGTAAACTCATGCTTCTGCTAAAGTTTTATATTTCATTCACTTCTGAAATCTCAGTTTAACAACTGAAAGCTACAAAGATATATAAATACTAATGGTATTATTAACAATTCTGTTTAAATTACTAGTTCGATTTTGACACAGACAAAGTACGCTGTGCTTTGTGGTTGGAAAAGTGATTCCTGTGGCCAATTAATAGTCTCACCTGTTTATTTTTTACAATACTTTTTGCAGTCTTCTGGTGGCTGGTTTAGAGAAAATTAATTTCCTTCTCAATTTGCTGGTCTGTAAACTTGCTGCTGATGAAGTCTGCTAATCTAATCTATTCCTTCTATTTTTCATATGGCTTTCGATGTTTCATCCTTTGGCATGATTTTTATTTGTTCATTTGTTTGTTTTCTTGCTTGAGACAGGCTTTCACTGTATAATGCAGGCTAGCTTTGAACTCACCATGTAGCTCAGTCTGGCCTCAAACTCATGGGGATCCTGCTTCCTCAGCCTCTCAAGTGCTGGAATTACAAGCCTGCTACCATATCCAACTATGAAATGATTATTTTGGAGATTTGGCTTTTCAGTGGACACTTAAAGTATAATGGTTAAAGTGTCCATTTAAAAAAAAGTGATCATTTTGAACTGTCAAAAATTTGTCATATGTCAAAATTATTTTTCTTCACTTAACACAAACAAAAAGTGTCATCACCCTTGTGAGTTTCTGATCAAATGTTGTAACACATAACAGAAACTGTCCTTGCAAGTTAGACAAAAACTTATTGAAAGTTGCTTTAGTGTCAGGAGTATGGTTAAGATTAATAACAGCGACAGCTCTGAGAGAGGAGATGGATGGGGGTCGCTCAGCTTGGCTCTGTGCTCCCAGGGTGAGGACTCGCCCAAGGCCAGCTCTCCTCGGAAGGTAGGGGCTTGCCTGAGAGGTTTTGCATGAGCATTAGGACTTCCTATGGATTTATAGTCACTGGGCATTTAACATCTTAATACACAAGGAAAAAAAAGGAGGGACGTACCATTTGCAAAGGGAGAGATACAAAGTGGAAAGGAAAAATGACACAGACACAAAGAAACCAAATGAGTGAAAAGCAGCCCATGAGGAGCAAGAGGATGAGAGTATGCCCTGGAAGGAAACTTAAATCTACTTTAATCTTTGTCCGAGATAACTATAGCATTGCATACTCCCTTTTCTTCTCCCTCTCTCTTTCTTTTATGAGATTTCCTTTTGTATTGAAATTATCATTTGTCCTTACAAATTGGGTCTCTTTAGCTGTAGAGAAAAGCAAAATCATTCTAAAGCAATTTGTGAACATCTTTTTCACAACCTTAAATTATAGGATGTCTTTTTGACACTGATAGGAATATTTTCCAGCAAACCAAACTCTTTCCTGGCAGAGTCCAGCTTTTCTTTTAATCCGGTCCCTTCCTCTTGAAGTGGAGATCTGAAGCTTTCAGGACACAACAGACTCCTCTGCCCAAGCCAGTCTCTCCAGCCCTCTTTCTCACCTCGAGTACAGACAACATTAGCTCTCCCATGATGGGTTTCATTTTAAAGGTAGAAAATTACATGGAAACTTGTCTGTTCTGTTTGCCTTATTTATTCTGTTGAAGCTTCTACTCTTTATATCTTTGTTATCTCACTTCCTCCCTGTTTGTTTCTTGATGTTTTCAAAAGGAATAATGCTTTTCACCAAGGGCAAAATCCAGCAACAATCGAGAAAACAATTGTATGAAAGCTGAGTTCACCATTAACCCACCTGCAGAATCATGTACTTCATGTTTTAATAGTGTTTCTTCCTATCGCTAATCTTAAGACTTCTGATAAACAGCCCCTGGAGTAGTAAAGACCTCAGATTGAACGTGGCACGTTAACCAAACACTATGTTCTTCAGACAAGATTGGGCAGAAATGTCAGTGTCTGTGAGGTCACCAAGTGGAGAGAGCACAAAGGCAATTTGAGAGGAATCAAATCATCATTTGTATTTCTTCAGGAATGGTGATAATTGTATCTTTTTCTTCTCTGCATTTTCATGTAAAATTATATTTTATTACATGGCCATGGATTTACTAACTGTCTATGAATTAAAACATTGTTTGCAAAAATGTTCTTGAGTTGGCCTTCCCAAACTCAGCACTGGTTCATCCTTTCCTAACATTTGTTGATCTACACAACCTCTATACACATGTTTTTGTTTAATAACATGCCCGATTAATGGCTGCGAGGAGTTTCAACTGAGACAAGGCATATTGATTTAAAGGCCACCACTGGGCCTTACATATGCCAATACTCAGACTTATAACCCTATTCTTTTCTATGCAGTTCTGCTCAGCTTGGTCATTGAGTCAGAATGTCTTTTTTGCTACATTATATCTTGTTTATTTATATATTGTTATTATTTTATTTTATTTTTTATGCATTTAGCACAGGGCCTACAGTGTCTCACTACACAGATCGGCCTTGTAATGATCCTTCCTGTTTTTTAGCTTTCCAAGCACTGAGATTACAGGATTGCGCCACCACACCCAGTCTCAATCGTCCTCTCAGTGCAGAGCAGGCCGGAGAAGCAAACCCCAAGCCCCTGCGTCCGCCTAAGCAGGTGCTTTAATCAGATGATGTATCTGGCTGGCCCTACTATGTCTTGTTTATTTAGTATTACGGTTTTTGCAGATTGTACTGTATACTATAATAGGCTTATTCTGTTATGCGTTAGGACATTGCATGTAAGAGTTATACATGTAAAAAAGTCATCAGGTCGCTATTTCCTTTTTATTTTTCTGCATTTAGGACAAGGTCTACGGGGTCTACAAGGCCTCACTATGTAGATCGGACTCATAGTGGTTGTCTTGTTTTCAGCCTCCCAAGCGCTGGGATTTCAGGTTCGCGCCAGCACACCCAGTCTCCATCACAGTTTCAGCACACCTTGTGGCCTGAGACTGCACAGCTTGCTGGGGATCAAACCCCAGCTGCTGCACTTTGCCTAGGCAGGGGCTTTAGTGCTCTGAGCTATCAGGATGCCTCTTACCTTTGACCAATGTTTTTTTTTTTTTTTTCTGAATGTTTTAGTGCACATACTATATACAATTCCTCAACTAGTTATCAATTTGTTTAAAGACCTATTTGCAGGAACAGAACTCTGCTGCTAAAGGAACAATGCCTATATCCCACTTGTTCTTCTCTAGGAGACCAAGGAGTCTCAAATGTATCAAAACTCAGTCTCCAGAAATGAGCAGTGCCTTGTAAAAATGCTACACTACTGAGGAAAAGAGGGAATGTTCAAGATATGGCTCTATTTGGGTCAAAATGACTTAGAGCAGGCTCAAAAGGTGCCAATTTTAATTTTGTATCAAATGCATGCTCCATATACTTGGAAGTTATGAGGATTATATATTGCATAATTGATTTTTTAAATCTAAATGTATTATCTTACTTTTTCCTTGAAACTAAGTCTTGAGTCTCAAGCCTTAGATATTATTTTAATTTCAATTAAATGGGAGTGGAAGCCTTACCTACCATGATTACATAATAATATGCTTAATATATGTGTTGAACTTTCATAAAACAGTCTTTGGATATATACAATTAAAATAACATCTTTGAAAAATAAAAATAAACCAATGTTTTTTTGTGATGCTAAAATGATTCAGTGAATTGAAGATATAGATATAAAAAGAAGCATGGTTATACTTTATTTCAATGTTTTTGGTGTAGTTTAAAATAATGTAACATTTTTTATACCTTACATTTATTAGAAAAATTAACACAAGGAATAAAATCTATTAAAACATAGTTTGAGTGTAGAGAAAATATTACAAACAAAATTTACAAATCCTACAATATTTGCTGAGTACAATAAACTGCCTTTTTATGAATGATAAATTAAAGGTTCTATTACTATAGTTAAGTTCCATTAATATTTTCACTCTAATGATTTTATTTTTGTGGCACCAGGGCTTGAACTCAGGACACGGTCCTTGCCAGGCAAGCACTTATTCTACTGACCTCTCTCCCTGGACCTACTGTAATGAGTTTTGCTTATTGAGGAAAGTTTGAACATGTGTGTGGCACAATGTAGCACTTTTGTTCCTTGGGAGATTTCTGCTTGGAAGAAGGACTGCATTGGTTATTAGACCCCATAAAATGCACGTTATGGTTTGGCACTAAGTTAGTCTGCATTTTTCTTGTGTTCAGAGACTTTAGTTGAGATTGAGTTTAAACGGTACAGATTTATTTCCTCTTGTAGAGGAAATATCAAGGCAGTTAAAAGTGAGGGCAGTGGCAGGACGACTGTTGAGGGCTTTTAACCAGATAGATTTTGACAATCAAGAGCAAAGATCTCAACAGAATGATTTAAAATGCCCTGAATTTTTCCAGAAAGGATGCTCCAGCAAAGCTGTGATCTGCAAATATAGAACAGAGTCCACATGAGCTACAGCCGCCTGCAGCACCCTAGTAGTGGAGCCCCCCATCTCCTTTGGAGTTCACAGCTTTCCACAAATTGTCTCAAATGTTGCACTTGGGACTACAGGACTTAGTATTTGCACTTGGGACTACTGGTAGATTTTGGTCTTGCTTTGGTCCCATTCCTTTTTATTTTTTAATTATTTATTGATACATGTTTGTATTACATAATGAATACATTCATTGTGGGGAGTTTGTAAGTACACGTGTCGTATCTTAAACGGCTCCTTATTTTCTATCACTCTCTATTGCTAAGTGTGCATTGAGTGTGTGCACAAAGTCTATATTCTTTTTTGCTATCTTCTCTGCTACATTTTACTTAAGTTATTTATGCATTTGATTTCTTATAAGGAAGAAAAACTGTTATATTCAAACTCTTTGTCTGATTGATTTCTCTTAGCATTTTGGTCTCAAGGCATATCCATTCTCCTGAAATGGACTCAGATTTATTCTTCATGCTAGGCACATTGATTGATTCCAAGATTTCTCTTGTCAGTTCTATTGCACTAAAATGAACAAATATGCAACATGTCTAAATTCCAAATAATGCATAGGAAATTTCTATGACTAGGTACATCTCTTGTGAAGTATGTATAGTCAATAAATATATGTAGAAATATCCATCATCTTTGGCCACTGGAGAAATGCAAATCAGATCAATACTAAGATTTATTTTGTTAGAAAAGCTCTCTTATTTCAACATATGTTGTTCCATGAGAAAAGATCAAGTAGGCTGGCCAAATAACTCAACAGATGAAAGTGCCTGCTGACGCAGACACAGGGGCCTGGAAATGGATCCCCGGAGCTGGTGTGCCAGCCCCAATCCCAGGGCACACTGAGACCGCGGTTGAGACTGGGTGTGGGAGCAGGTCCCTGTAATACCAGCCATTGAAAGCCCATAAACAGGAGGATCGATATGAGTCCGATCTACACAGTGAGACCCTTTGGCCCTACCCTAAACATGAGAGAGAAGAGAAAGAGAGAAAAAGAAAGAGAGAGAGAGAGAGAGAGAGAGAGAGAGAGAGAGAGAGAGAGAGA
>NDGN011498573.1:3217-19568 GCA_002564285.1 Tympanoctomys barrerae
AACTCAGGCCCTTGCGCTTGCCAGGGAAGTGCTTATTCTACTGAGCCATCTTCCCGGCCCCTATCTTTATATCTGAAAGCTTTTCTGAAACTTACTAGTCTCCAGAAAAGATAGCTGAATATGGTGATCAGGTCAGTTGAATTATTTAGTGACTTCCTCCTGAAGCAGCGTGTAGAATGATTTTCCATTCGAGGTCTTTGGTGACAATACTGCTACTTCCTTTCCTCATGACTGGAGGTGTATTTCACCTTTAAATTTTTGTTGCTCTCTTAATAAATTATGAAAAGTTGCTTGGGAGATTGATTCTCATGGTATGCAAGGCCATACAATGAAATAAGGCATCAAAACAGGAGGCTTTTAAAAGGCAGGAGGAAAAGGAGTTTGTCTCAGTGTGTATTGAAGGCTGATGCACAGAGCAATGCCCTTTTAACTAAGGTGGGGTATGCTCTAAGGATACAGAGTCTACACCTTTCTATAATCCTGTTTATAGGTAAAAGGATGGGTCTCTCAGTAATTAGAATCCGTGAAGAGGAGGGATGAGTCTAGATGTGACCATGCCTGTTTAAAAGCTTTACTGAGGGCCGAGGAGATAGCTCAGTGGAATAAGTACTTGCCTGGCAAACACAAGATCCTGAGTTCAACCCCTGATACCACCAAAAAAAGGGAGGCAGCAAAAGAAATAAATAAAAGCTTTATTGACTGCCTTCTCCCTGCAGAGTAGATATTTGGTTTAGTGCAGTAGGACCGACATGACCTGCGTCTCTCCATCCACTAGAAGCTTCTAGTTATCTCAAGGCAGTCCCTAAACTTAGCTTCTGTGCCCACACGTCCCTCCTTCCCCTTCTCTCTTCTCACCTGGCTTATTCCCTCCCATCTTTCAACACTAGACCCATGGCTCACATCCTCCTTGTGGATCTCACTGCTGACTAAACATTAACATCGGAGGATGTCTTTGAAAGTCCTGGGAGCAGGCCCCAATCTTGAGCTGTTCCTTTAGAATCCCTGGGGTCTGGACACAAGAATCAGTGTTAACAATCGCATCTCAAGTGTACGCATTTCGCCATATAACCTTGGCCCTCAAATGCAGTCGACATGGAGCACATGTGAATGTCCACTAAGTGGTTACTGGAAGACCAGAGGAGGGAGGCACTCAGCGTGACTTGCCCTTTGATCGTTAGATGTCTCTAAGATTGGCCCTCTAATGGTTGTAACAGTGCCAAAAGGACAGGATTATTTGATGCATGACCTGTATCTATCTCCTTTGTTGATTCCTTTGGTTTATTCGGTTTATTATCAATTTTTCCTATTGTTTTAACACTTTAACTTTATTAGTGTAGGTAATATTTGTTCATTTTAGAAAATTTGGATGTTAAGAATAAGAAAGAAAATGCTCCCCTCATCCACAACCAAACTGGTGCTGTTACGGTTTGTGTCTAGGTGTCCCCCCAAAGCCTCATGTAATCCTGGGGCAGCTTCTGGAGTTTGGGATTACTGTGGTTGTGGATGCTGCGCCCACCCTGGGACAGGCAGTTTGCATTACAGTGTAAGGAGGAGGGAGAGGATAGCGAAGTGCCTGGGCTGCCGCCGCGGCCGCCTTTGCTCTCCGCTCTTTGCAGCTGCCATAGAAAGTTGCTCTGTGCCATACGCCGCTCTGCTTTGGAGCCAGCCGAGAATGGACTGAAACCTCCAGTAACTGTGAGCTAAATAAACCTTTTCTTCCCTAATTTCGAGTGTCAAGTATTTGTCCCAGCAATGAGAGAAGAGTAACTGACACATGCTGTTTCCTTAACTTTTCCTAGTTTGTTGTGGGTTTGCTCAACCTTCTGGTGTGCTTGAGTGTTTCTATTTTTGCTCAGACCCTGGGATTCCCTCTTAGGGCTAGCAGAGGACCGCCTCATGCTAGTGCTCTTGGGAGCCAGCAGGGCTGACTCCCTTGGGGCCAACATATCTTGAGAAATGACTGCTTGTCTTATTCTTTCCTTCTGCATTTAGGAAGAATATATGCTCCTGATTAGAACAATATGATAACATTCGTGTAACTTCTTTAAGTTAATAAATGTTTGCCAATCTCCTCTCTCCCACCACCTAAACAGGAGATGAGATTGCAGCTCTAAATAATAGTTAGCTGTGTTTCTTGTTGCTGTGGTAGTCTAGTGTTGAGCTACTAAAGAGCAGCACTCCACATGGTCCTCAAGAACCTTAACCTTGTTGCGTCCATAGCTTCACTCTCTTTCAGGGGCTCAGATTCTTTTACTGGGTGCTCTGCATTAATTTGGCAGAAAAGTGAATCCAGTGAGCCAGGAAAATGTATGTTCACTGTTGATTGTCTCAACTGGGAGACAGAATGCTTCCTTCCACTTACATTCCAAAAGTGAGAACTGATCATGTAGCTGTACCAGACAGAAAGAGCTGTGACATGCAGCCTAGCTGCGTGCCAGGAGGAAGAGGAGACCCTGCAGACTGGTGATCACGAGAGTCTCTGCCAGTCTTTCTTTTCTTAGTGCTCAACCATCATGGTTCAGGCTCACTTTTGCCTTGAAGGTGCTCAGCTTTTACACTGTTTGGGATTCACATTGGGTTGCTCTAGCAGAGACCAAAATGACAATGACTGAAGCAGAAAGCAGATTAATTTCTGTTTCACCTAGAGAATAAGCTCTCCAGGGATGCTTACTGCAATTGCTTGATGCTTCGTGTCCTTAGATGTAGTTACCGTGGAGACTTCTAAAGCAGTGCTGGCTGGGTGCGGTGGTACCTACCTGGGAGGCTAAGGCTAGGCAATGGCAGCAAGTTTGAGGCCAGCATGGGGTACACAGTGAATTTACAGCAAGACTCTGTCTTGACAAGCCAAACAAGTAAACAAAAAAGCTGTTTAGACCCACCGTCACGTTTATATTCCAGTCCATAAGCAGAAGAAAAGGAAATTAAGAACACAACTTGAAAATCGCGTATACCATTTCACTTACATTTTGTTGGCCTGAACGTTGGCCAGGTGGCCATATCTAGTTCCAAAGGGCTAGAAATTGGGTGGGAGTAGGAGTCTATTACTAGAAAAATGGCTGGGTAGAGGGTGACTAGTTATCTTAAAACTTATGGAAAGCATGTCTCAGTGGTTCTAAATATGTAGCTAGAGACATATTATATGGATTTGAATGAGTTCTACTAAATCTGCTTTTTGACCATATTCAAGATACTTAATCTATATTTCTATTGCCTAATCTGTAATGTCATGTACCAGAGATTTTCTGAGGTATTTCCAGACCCACTCTGCTCTGGGCCTTGGAAAACTTTTCTTTGTCATTCGTTCTCAGACTTCAGTTGGAGTTAGCCAATAAAAGACATTAGCAAGATCAGGGATGCTAATAAGAGGCATTAGCAGAGATATCAGGGTATATTCCCTGGTATGGCTCATTGAGCCTGCTGAAGGCCACATCTCCTGTAGAGTGGCCCTCTCCCATTTTGTCGTGTTGCAGTCTCACAACCTCCCCTTCTAGCTTAGGAGTTGCATTAGTCAGGGTCCTTCAGAGAGACAGAACCTATGCATACAACCTTTGTATTATCTAGGGGTGTGTGTGTGTGTGTGTGTGTTATTGGGAGGCTCACACACTTGTGGAGGTTGAAAGGTCTTGGTGAGGTGGCTCAGCACAAGTCTTACAGCCTCAGAGCCAGGAGAGCTGACAGTGTAACTTTCAGTATGAGGCCAAAGGCCTGAAATGTGTTGGGGATCCCTCAACAACTGAATGATGCTCACCTACCTTGAGAGCAGATCTTCCCCACTCAGTCCTCCAACTAACATGCCAGTGTTATCTGGAAACATCCTCAGATGCACCCAGCAAAGGTGCTTTCCCTGCTCTGTTAGGTAGCCCCCAATCCAGTGAGGTTGACATCTGAAGTTAGCCATCTCAGGAATGGCAGCAGCTGGCCACAGTGCGTCACCCTAGAGTGCTTCCTTGTCACCTATCTTCCCTTAACTGGGAAACTTCATATTTTGCAAGTCAGCCTATTATTGGACTTTAGAGAATCACTCCTTCTGTGCTTACGTTCCATATGCTGAAAGAGTCTTGCCTGATACAATGGGAGTAAGAGTAGCACCATTCTGACCATGCTGAGGAGGAAGAGCCCCCACCATGATGCCTTCCTGTCCTTAGGCAGATGCTCTGGTGCCTTTAGGCACGATCTTAACGTTCTGAAGATTTAATTTTTGACATTTATACTAAATAATATTGCTTCTCACTGCCTCTTCCCCACCCTGTATCAGGAGAATGTGCCAAGACTCAAGAGTTGTGGACACTTCTGTTTCTAACTGAATGTATCTTGTATCTGTATTTTTCTCCCTCACATTCATATGGAAAAGAATAAGGAGAAAGGAACCGGGCTTGGGGCATATCCTCTCTGTGCTGGGAACTTTACATATGTGTACCCAGTTTACCAAGTTGAGATATTCCTCATGCTACCCAAATATAAGAATTTTCAAAGATTCACCTGCCCACATTACTAAGAAATTAATGCTTGGGGCTGGGTGTGGTGACACATGCCTGCAACCCCAGCACTAGGGAGGCTGAGACAGGAAAATTGCCCTGAGCTCAAGACTAGCCTGGGCTACATAGTGAATTCAAGGCCAGCTTGAACTGCACAGTGACACCCTGCCTTAAAAAAAAAAAAATCAATGCTTTCTTTAAAGCTACATTCCAGTTTTACATCAGAAACCCTCCAGGGGTGTTTATTTGCAGGCACAGTCCTGGTTCTTGCAGCCTCTTGCCCGGGAGCAGAAATTCATATGGTATGTTCCTTACTGAGACTGACGACCATCACAGTAAATGCTCCACGTTGACTCTTGTGCAGAAAACTGCAGCTGCACAAAGCTGGCTAGTGCTGCTGTTCCCTTCCCACACCAAAGGCTGTAGGCCTGGCCTGGATCGCTGAGCACCTGGCTGGCTTCTCAGTGGCCTCCACCCCGTCCCCTAAGGGATGAGGACAGCACTCTGAGGACCTCCTTGCAGCCTCAGGGTAGGTCTGGGTTCTTTCCATTGCTACACGAGGCCAGATTCACTCTAGAATGTGGGGTTCCCCTTGAGGACTTAACTAGCTCAAGGTGGCCTCCAAACAACCAGGGGTATTCGCCTGCTCTAGGGCCACCCTAGATCTTTCCACTCCTGGAAACTTACCTGTCCTGTCACCCTGCTTTGAGGGCCCAGATATAGCTTCTGAGGGAGGGAGATTTTGCATCCCAGTTTAACTTTTTCTTCGGATGATTGACAGTGGAAAATTGGATTCCCTTCCCAGGAAACCTCACCCAACCACAAGGGTGTGGTCCAGCCTCCTGGTTGAACTAAACAACTGCAGAAGAGTTCAGCTTTACTACAGTTCCTTCAACCTGGGTAGCTTGTTTTCTTCCATGGCTGATCTTTTTGGCCCATTTCTTCCTCAGAACAAGTCAGTGAAATAGGTGTAGCTATGTTTATTTTATACAGGAGAAAAAAGGGGCTCAGAGAAGTTAAATTGTACCTAATGCCACACAGCTTATTAGAGGCTTATTCAACATATTATCTGGGGCTTTAGAAACAATATGCATCCTAGAGAGGAGACTGCACAAGTTTCCTTTCTCCTGTGGTGATTTTGTTGTGTAATAAATAAAATAATAAGCATTTGGCCCTTGGTACCATGGGTTGTGCATCCACAAATTCAACCAAGCGTGAATGGAAAATATTTTTTACCTACAAAATTATGTTTGAGCTGAACATGTATAGACTTTTTCATTATTCCATAAATACTATGCGTAATAAGTATTGGCATCCTATTGCATTGTATTAGGTGCTATAAACTAGAGGTTAAAGTTTATGGGAGGTGTACGTAAATCATACACAAGTAGTACGCCATTTTATAGAAGGGACTTGAGCGTCTATGGATTCTGACATCCTGGGAGGTGATTCTGGAAAGAGCCCCCCAAGGGAACAGACAGACAACTTTTCTAGCAGAGAGCCTAGCAGCACATGGGGGTTCTGGAATGTTTGTTAAATAAATGAATGAATGGTAATTGTTCCAAGCTGTGTATATTGTATTTTCTTTAGACTACTGAATAATTATCAATATGCTCCAGAGGAATTTTCCACAGCAGGATTTAAAGCAACAACTACCAAAATGCCCCTAAGTGTCCTTCATTTAATTCCTGCTACTTTTCCTCTGAATTGCAGCACAGAGTCCTTGGAACCTGAATCCTCCCAGGGTTCCTGGTGGTGCCGGCCCCCTTCTAACCGAGACCAAATCTTGGCAGCAGCCCACTGTGGCGCAGGCGGTGGGAGCTGCTCAAGTGTGGAAGCACAAGGGAAGGCCGCGGGCCCAGGTGTACCCTCAGGGTGTAAAGTGAATTGCCACTCCTAAAACTTTGTTTGCAGAGTGACACTATGACACTATGCCTTGTCCAGGAAGTGAAGTTTACTTTGGGGCATCCTAATTGGGAGAGAGAATAGAGTAGGAAGAGGAAAATACCTAGAAATACTGCTAGATTCTAGCAAATAAATGGTTATCTATGCTAGTAATAAAGAAAAGAAGAAATGAGCATGGAATTATGGGAAGAGAGAGACAGATACAGAGAGACGGACAAATGAGCAAAGCGTGTTCCTTGCCTGATGGGTGTTTCTGCTAGAAATAAATAGAATTGTGGCCAGCCATTCCTGGGTATTCTTTAAAAATTAATTTTCTTGGTACATTTCTGTTACACATGATCACATTCATCATAGGGAGTTGCTATTTGCGTATGATGTACCTTGATTCTTCTTTTTCCCTCCCTTCCAGCCCTCCTCCTCTTTATTCACAAAGGCTTGGATTCCGTTGTGCCCTTCTATTCTTTGCCCTTCCTTTCCTTCCCCCTCCTGGTACCTTGTCAGAGACCACACTGTGAAGTGAAATAAGGAGAACCCACATTTAAATATCACATTGTTTCTCCCGTGTGAAAACCAAAAGGGCAAGTAAGGACCAAAATAGACGGTAGACACTGGGAAGTAGGAAGAAAATCTTCCAGCTCTTGAACATCGAACACAAGCGTGACTACCGGGAAGTGGGGGGGCATGTGAGTAAGCAGCCCTGTCTTTTTGGGGATGATGGGGTAAGGTTTCTGGGGCACATTTTTACCAGATGGTCACTCTGGAATGTGTCCTGTCTGGCTTGTCTCAGACCCTGCCAATTAGCTTTTCCCTTGGTGGGTACGCTAACTTGACTTGATGTCATTTGCTTGGTTTCTCCTCTCTCGCTGCCCTCCCATGTCCTCTTGCTGTCTGTCCCCAGCTGCACCCCTCTGCTTCTGTCTTGAAGTCATCCTTTTATCCTTTGCTTTCTCTGCTCCCTCCTTCCTTTTTCTATCTTAAGTTGGAATACAGTCAGAAGAGGCAGTGCTTGCCTTTCGAGGGCCCTCTGCCAGAAAATGGAACAGGTCAAATTATAAAAGGAGATGAAGACAGAATGTTCCTTGGCAGGATGGGGGAGCAGACGTCACGGATGTCTTGCTCCCTGCTGCTGGCTGAAATGCAGCCTTACAGGAGCACTGGGAACAAATGCTCACTGCCGAGCACATACGTGTGGCTACTTTATCCAGGTGGCTTTACCTGCCCCAGAGGTACAGCTGGGCAGACGCAAGAAGAGCCTGTGGTCACACCACCCTCACATCCTGCTTTGGAAGGGTTATTGGCCTCAGCTGGCAGCGACATCATCCTCACCCTATTTTTTCTATCAAAGAGAAGAGCAGACATTATCATTGCGTTCTGGTCACAGTTTATTGTAAGAAAAAAATTCAGGTTCTTAAGACAATGGAGAAGGAAGAGCCAGGGAGTAGAGCCAGGTTTGGAATGGGCCCCAAGAGAAGTGTCCCAAGGGTGGTGCAGAGAGAGCCTGTGATGGCCTGCTGCTGGCCTGGCCCGCTCGTTTCTTTCTCTACAGGCTTACTATGTACTGTCTGTCGACCATAAAGAAATGTCTATTAGTGTTGCTGTTGTGGCTGGCCAGCCTGACATCTTAAACTTTGTCCTTGTAAAGAAGTGCTTCCCTCTGACTCTATAAGTCCTATTTTCCTCCCAGACTGGACCTCTCTCAGAGGCCAGAGTGTGGACCTCTGGGAAGGAGCAAGGACTGTGGAGGCAGTTTTCCGTCCCTGCCAGACCCTTGTATAAGATAACTCCGTGTGGCCGCCTGCTATCTCTGCATCGGGTGGCCCTCCATCCTAGAGCAGTGTGCTTAGGCCCAAAGGGGTGGCCCGGCGGAGGCGCCTGGAGCTGTGCCCGAGGAAACGGCGGCGTGCTGCCCTCGTCCTGCTGCTTCCCCTCTCCTTGCTCCCCTTGGCACTTTCGCACGTGGCCTTCCCTGACTGCCATTGCTTTCTTCCCCTGTTCTGTTCATCTGGTGGCACTGAAAGAGAAGAAAGACAGCTACAGGGGTGCAGGGCCCGAGCCACCACAGACCGAGCCAGTGCCGTCCAGAAGCGTAGGAAGGGATTCCCTTTCTGAAGGTGAGCCAGCACCCCCAGCCTAGTGATAGGGAGAAAGCAGGCGTTAGCCGGGCTGACCGGCCCTCAGCCCAGCCTTCAGAGTGTGCGGTGCGCACGCTGCACGCGCGGCCCTGACGCCCACTCCCGGCCTGCCCAGACGTACTCTTCCTTTTCTAGGAGCTCTGTCAGGGTTGTGTAAGTACTACGAAGGCTAGATTTTCCTTTAAATAACTCTTAAAATTCGTTTCTTATGAGGTTTATTTTCTCTACATTCTGATCTTCTGAATAAATAATATCTAAAACTTGAAATATTTATGCCAATCACTTATCCAAATTTGTAAAGGCAGGGCTTGAATTTAACACTGTTCTTGTCTACTGCTATGATTTTTTCATTCATTTGTTTTTCGTGGTTCTGAGGATTGAACCCAGATGTTGTGTATCCAGACAAGTGCTGGGCCACTGAGCTACACCTCTAGCCTCTCTATTGCTAGGGTTCTTAACTGCCATGTGGAACTCTGGGTCTAGCCAGTGTGCACTAGCTGGCCATGTGGCCCTGGGAGGCCACCTAACTCCTACGGGCTGCTGTTTCCCCACTTGTGGTATTGCATTGCAAGTACTGTCATGTGCTGCAGAATGAGCACACGTGTAGTTGTACTCTCAAATTATAATGGAGCTGAGAAATACCTTTTGTTTTAATGCTGGTATAAACACTCCTTTTTAGATACACGAATACCATTATGTTAGTTTCCCACAATGCTCAGTAGAGTGAGATGGATAGCCTAGAAGAAACATGGCCCAGGTGTATAGTAACTTATACAATCTAGGTTTGAGCAAATGTGTTCTATGAGATCCACATGATGAAATAGCCTAGCAACGTGTCTCCTAGAACATATCTTCTCTGGTAAGTGATGCACTATTGTATTGACTTCACAGGATCACTGGGAGGGACTGAGTTAGCACATCTAGGTAAAGCACTCAGCACACTGTGGGCACTGCCTGGGACACTGTGCGTTTCTGTCATTCTGGTGAGTGTGAAGAGGCATAACAGCCTAATGAAGAGGAGCAGACCCACCATGGAGACCAAGGGAGCTCAAGCAAGCTTCCGGGGCGAGCCCTACCCTTCACAGTGGCCATCAAGAGTGAAGGTGTGCGGATGAGCGGTCCACGTGTGCCTGGGGATAGCTGGTGGCAGCCACAGCGAGGTCTCCCTCTATGGCCTCGTAACGAGTAGGGGAGTAATGGAGTTTGACTCCATGAAAGTCATGTTCTCCTTCAGACAAACCTGCATCAGCATGGAAAGTCTACAAAGTAGCTAGCCTTGTAACCTCCTCACCTGCCTCCTTAAATGCTGTGTGGGTGTCCAGATGTCTCAGCTGTCCCATTCTTAAAAGACCCTTACCTTTGGCTTCCTGGGAGTGTTACACAATGCTTGCTTGAGTTTCTTTCTTTTTTTCCTTTTCTACCATCATTATTGCTTATTTACTAATAGCTCCTTGCCACTGACATTACAGACTGTTTACCAAATGAGAACCCGAGGGATCTTCTAGGGACACGTGACTATCCTGCGGTGGACACTTTGCCTTCATCAGGACAAACTCTATGACAGCCACAATTTAAAGGGGGTGAATTTTATTTTGGTTCAGTTGTTGTTGTGTTGTTTTTTTTTTTAGGATTCGATCCATGATTGGTTGGCTCCCAGGCAGAATTGGCCCAGTGTAGCAGAAGGCTGGGCAGTAAGAGGTGTTGGCTTCCTGGCACCCAGGGGGAGAGAGGAAGGAGGAGCAGGTAAAGGAACGCGCCCTTCCGGGCCGACCCTCCTGTGACCTTCCCCCAACCAGGCCCCGTCTTCTCAGGGCACCTTGCTACTCAACTCCTCCGTGGGTGAATCCACTGAAGAGCGTGGTGCTCCGTGGTCCAATCACATGAGGGTTTTTTGGGGGGAGGGTATTTCAGACCTAAAACCATAATACACAAAAACTGCTTGCCTGAAATCCAGCGCTGGCTGGTGCCGTGTGTGTTATCTGGCGGTCCTGGGCGTGGGGGCAGTGCATGCAAGCCCTGCCCTTGGCACCGGCTCTCAGCCTGAGTTGCTAGTAGGCCTGCCAGCTGCATGGCACCGGGCTCAGCTCTGCCTGACAGTCGACGCGCTTCCAGAATCTGGGCGCTGAGCGCCCTGTTATTGTATCACCTGCATGAAAAATTGATGCTCAAAATGAACTCTTCCAACAGCAGAGATCCTGAAGGACTTCGGAGATTTGATACGAGCCCTGTTTTGTATAGTGCGTCAACATGGAATCATCTTTGCCCCTGAGATGGTTGTATGGCTTCCGGCTCTAGATTCTAAGATTGTCTAGGCTACTTTTCTTTCATTGCTGAGATAAAATACCCGATGGATCCTGAAATCAAGTTAACAGGATCATGATATACCTGAAAATTAAGGAAGGAAAAGTTGATTTCTCTCACAATTTGTGGAGGTTTCAGTCCTATTCTGCTAGCTCCGAGGCAGAGGGGCATGGCAGAGGGCAGCGGTCCATGGGAGCAAAAGTAACAAGAGCAAGACGAAGAAAGGAAAGCCCTTCCCTCCCTTACACTGTATGCAGGTGAGGGCATAGCACTCACTTGGCCAATCCCAGGACTAGACAACGCTAGCCAATCCCACTCCCAGCCAATCCCTCCCAGCCCCCGTACTGGAGATTGAACTCAGGCCTTTGCATTTGCCAGGCACTTATGCCATTGAGCTATAATTCAGCTGCCTCTGAAAGGCCTGTCTCCCAAGACTGTATGGGGACATTCATACACAAACCATAACAAAGGCTTTGATTATATATTTTCTCTTTTTTAGTAAAACTCATGTCTGATCTATTTAATTTTGGAAAGTCAGAGCACCTGGGGTCAGCATGGAAATGAACAACACTTGGTGCTACCTGTTCTTAAAATAGTCTCGCTCAGCTTCCAGAACATCTCTCAGAAGGTGCTGTACATGCAGTAGAGGGGCCTGCTTCCTGAGAAAACCTGCTTCATTGCTGCACAGTAATCTCTCATAGAGTTCTTTGAAGTCCCATGAAACTCAACTTTCTGTTGTTGTTTCTTCCACCTGGTTATAATCTCAATCTTTCGAACCTCTTTTTAAAATGATAACTCAATAAAAGGTACATTTTACATTTGGATAGACACAAATTATAGCTAAGGCTATAACTATAACAAATTTCTTTGCATAGTAATTATCTTTCATAAATGTCTACATCTATTTTCTATTCTGTTAATTTTGTTTATTTATAGTGTTGATCATGTTAACTTGATTTTAGGACCCACTATGAGTTGCCAGCTGCTGTTTATAAGGCACTGAACTAGGGTGTCATGGAACAAATAGAAAATAAATTTGTTCTTCCTTTCCAAAGCTCTTGAAATATATGAAACTGGCTATCATATCTTGTCTCAGTCTTATGTAGGTGTGCTCTGGTTGTTCCATCCACTCCCACAGTGTCATCTACATATTTTTTGGTTGAGGAATGTGGCATTTAAGACTAGGCCTGAAGACTGGGCTTCATGAGGTGCTTGGCCAGTACTTGGCATTGTGGCACCGCCAGATCCCTTGGGCTCGGTCCCCTGCCCAAGTTGTCATTAATTTATGAATTAAGTTTCATTTCATTCTTTACTAACTTGCTCAAATGTATAACCTAGCCACTTTCTCTAATTTGTCTTTTAAACTATCTTGAGATATTTTCCCAATTTATGGGGTTGGAGGGGTGAGGAGCTCAAAGCAATATGCCCATCATTCATATTCCTGCTTCTACCCCTAACTCAAGCACAGCCTGCCCGAGCAACAGTTTAAACTCCTGTAAACTGGAAGTATTTGGTAAGAAAATGTCTAACTAGTTTGTAACAATGGCTAATACTTAGAACACGTGTTCTGTGTGCTAAATGTTAAACTAACCCTTTTCATGTAATTGATGAATTTCTCACAGCCCTCTGAGAATGCTATTGTAACTACTACTGACTATGAAAACTGGAAAAATCTGAAGTTTAGATAAGGTAAGCAAGGGCCTGCCAAACAGCTCAGCGGATTAAAGCGCCTCTAGACAAAACCTTTCAAATTCGGGAATCACTGACCTGATGGCACTGAGCATCCTGCGTCTTCCCCTGTTTTACTAAGACTCAGATACTTCTAGCTAGACCTCGTCTTTTAGGTGGATGCTGTGAACAAAGACATAACTGTGGCATTTACTTTAAGGGTTGCTTCCACTGAATCCTCTGCTTACTGTTTATCCCAGCTCGGTCATTTTCTAATGTAGCTTTTCTGTCTCTGTTTATATGTATTTTTATTTATTTATTTTTGCGGTACTGGGAATCAAACTTGGGACCTTGCTCATGCCAGTCAGACACTAATGCCACTGAACTATCTCCCCGGCCCTCTGTCCCCTGCTTAATTTGAGATCCACGTTGTAGATCTTCCTTACTTCATAGTTATTAGTCTACCTATTGTTGTACCCTTTTCCTGTTCTTTATCACATCGAGCCCAATTTGTAGTTATAGACTTATTTACACACATTTCAGTAAGACAGAACCCACGCCAGAATATCAGCACCTTCCTCATGCCTGCAGTCGGGAGTGCTTGAATGGAGGTAAAATTAACAGATGAGTGAATGAAGGAGGCCTGCAGCTCTTGCATAGCCTGCCTTTCTGTAGACACTTCAACTTCCATTAATTTCACTGCTTAGGAATTTATGTTCCCCTAGTTATTTCTGACATTTAGAATGTGAATTTTAAGTGCCCTTCCCCTGCTTAATTTACGCTGTATAATGAGTTTTTCTCCTGAGGTGAGCCGTCTCCAGTGGTTGGAACCATTAGGAATTATGGCGAATTCCCCCTTATGTGTCACTGGATTTGCAAGTACAAGATCTGCTGGTCTGTACAGCACGTTCTGAAGAGAACTGGAATTGCTGTGCCTGTCATGGAGAGGCATTCCTTGTACCATTCTTTCTAGTTATGAACTGAAGAGAAATGTTTTCAGGATAAAACACCCACGTATTTTGTTCGAAGTGGTGATTATGATCCCTTCATAATCTTTCATTGCAAACCTTCTGATCTACGTTGTTTCCAGTTACCGTGAAAATCTTCATTTTTAATGATAGCTTTACATTCCTCTTGTGCAGAAGCTCAGTCTATTTCCAGTTTTAAAAACAAAACCATGTCTGCTTCATTGGAGGAAATAGAAGAGGAAAGCATGATTAGCTCTTTATTCATGAAAAGAACAAGAGAGCAGTTATCACATGATAGGGCGGCCAACACTGAGACTGCGTCCTACTAATGTACACTTGGATCCGCGTGAGCAGCTCAACAGAATGCTCAGTATGGGCAGAAGCGTGGGGTTCTTCTTTTTTACTGAACAGCACCAATTAATCAGCCAACCCAGTAACATTCCTTCAGGTGCAGTTTAGGACCATAGGAGCATCTGACAATGTCTGGTGACTTCTTTGCTATTTCTATAACCAAGGTGGCTCCTGCTGGTGCCTGGCAGGTAGAGGTCATCTCTAATTCACAGGGGAAGTCCTCACAACAAAAAATTGCCAGCCCAGCATCGATACCTGCCTAAGGTTAAGAAATACTGAATTGGGGCCAGGGAGATGGCTCAGTAGGATAAGCGCTTGACTGGCAAACGCAAGGATCTGAGTTCAATCCCTGGTTCCACCAAAATAAATAAAATAAGAAATACTGAATTAACCAATCAATCATCAAGCACTATGAGTTTTAAGATTTCTAAGTTTTCTGTAGTAATAGTAGAAAATAATAAAGTTATTATCATTCATTGAATATTTATATTCATAGTTATTCTGTCTCATTTAGGGTCTGATCTCAGTTTTGGTTGGGGCCATTTTCTTTCCTCTTCTTCTTTAGTTGTTTGTTTGGTATAGGTGCATTTTTTTTTTTTTTTTACAGATCTACCTTCTGCATCTTGTATTTCATATAAAATAATATGTTTAGTACATATTAGGTAACAATGCTTGCAGGAGAAAGGAATGAAGCGATAAGACAGTGATGTGTCATTATGGGTGTGAACCAAACACATCCAGAAAAACGGGCCTCATATCCATAGCCTAATACACAAGCCATGTTCCTGCACAGGTTGGTAGCACAGAGCATGGCCCTTTAAGTACTTGCTAAATATTTGCTGGGAAATTTTTTCATAACTGACACAGAACCCTTAGGTAAACTTTCCATCGAGGAGGGTTTCCAAATGATCCATTTTGTTAGGTTCAGTTTTTCCTGGAGGCAGTTTCCTTGTCTATGTTCAGAGGCATCTTGTATTTCCACTACTATAGCCTGTGTGTCTTTCCATCTGCAATGTGCATTCTACCGCCTTTTGCCACCCACCTACGTAAGGTAGGTTTCTTCCCCTCTTTGGCCCTGACAAGGGCTCTGCTCTTGCCCCACCCCCATGATGCACACCCAGTGCTCACTGTTGGCAGCACCCCTTGTGTTCCTGAATTATGCCTTGTCAATGGTTTGCAAGGTCAAGGCAGGCCATGTGTCAGAATCTCCAGAGGAGGCATGTAATGTGTGAAAAAGTCTAATAAAGAACATGATTTTATATTAGAAAGTAAGCAGAAAAAATCCCAACTATTGTCTTTGTAAAACAGAAAATCGAAAGAAAGTCTTAGGAAAGATTTTTTTGCCTCGTGCTAATAAAGGTTCCAGGGTGGCCAGTAGTGCCCAGTGCCACAGGTAATACTGAACTCTACATCTGATGTTTCTTCCATAAATGTACATATAAAGTTTATATATTAGGCATAGAAGAGATTAATAATACTAGGACAACTATCAATATATAGTATTAAAGTTATATGAATGTGGTTTTTCTCTCTTCCGAAACACCTTACCTACGTAGGTGGGTAGCAGGTGCACCACGGCTGTGCTGGGCAGGGATTTTTCATGCCTCGGACAGGACAGAACAGGACAGCTTGAGAGGTCATCCTGATACTCAGAAATGCATATAACATAAAGCTTATGAAATTTTTATTTCTGAAATTTCCATTTAATACTTTTTGGGCTGCAAATGACTGGGTTAATTAAAAACACAGAAAACAAAACTACAGACAATGGGGGATTATAGGGGGCTTATCAGATTTGGTGCTGATGTGACCATTTTATTATCAAGTGAAGAGGTTAGAAGGAAAAGTGTCTGTGCTTTTGCAGAGGCGTCCCCTTCCGCGCAGCACTTGGCCGTTTTGGAATCTCCCCTCTCCTCTGGGCAGAACCACTCCTCTATGTGTCTACAGCGCTCTGTTTTTACCCTCTAATACGCCCGCCATCACCCTTTACCTCTGGCCTGTTGAACTGTGCAGTACATGCTGCTGAAGGAAAGTGCACAAGTGCCGTTGCGCCCACGTTGGGGGAAGCACCGCTGTGCTGGGGGGCACGCGGGTGGCCTTGGACACCACCCTAGGTGCTCTGGTATTTGGGTGGAAGATAGGAGGAATTAGTTTTCTGTTTCCATTCATAGATCGCACTTTAGAAACCCTACAGAATTTGAACTTTTAAGATATCCTTTTTTCTAAAAGCAAAATCACTTTGCTTAAGACAGCCTCATGCCTCCACCGTGCAGCTGGCTTAACCAACAGTGATTAACAGCAGTCTACTGCCTGAAGCGCTCCATCCTAGGTAAGGCTCCGCAGTAGCTGTTCCTTTTGTAGTCCTGTCCACACACTCTCCCTTTGGCATTCACTGTCTCTCTCAGGAAGCTCAGGACCCTTTTGAGGGTTCCTTAATCAAATTATTAGCACATAAGAAATTGCATGTGTTTACATGGGTGCTGAGAAAGAGGGAGAGGTAAGAGACCTGCTTTTTGGTGAGTCTTGTTTTTTTTTTTTTTTTTTTTTTTTT
>NDGN011498585.1:3070-18217 GCA_002564285.1 Tympanoctomys barrerae
TATATATATATATATATATATATATATATATATATACACACACACACACACACTGAGGAGGAACTGGGGATTGAATTCAAGTGGAAGTGCTTATTCCACTGAGCCATCTCCCCGGCTCCTTAAAATATTTTTAATATCTACATAGTTTATGAAGGCCAAGAAGCTTTCAAAGGGGAGCTAAACTTCACGCACTATTGCCCAACAGAACTAGAATCACCGGTATCTCCCCAGAGGAGGCCTTGTCTTGTTAGCAGTGGAAGTGCTTTTGAACTTTCCGTGTTCATCTCTGCTAGGGCCTCCTCAAATGCCTCCAGGAGCCCTCTTTTTCTGGGCTCGGTATGATTTTTCTTTTGCCTCACATTCATGTGATATTAAGGTTCAGCTCTGCAAATAAAATGCTCTATCATTGTTCTGGTTGTATTTTAATTGTGTGCCATCTGTTTAATTTGTATTTTAATATCTGTGAGGATAGTGTTTGCCTTATACTCTTTTGAGTATAACCTTCCAGAAAGTAGAGATCAGCATTATTTTATTCATTTTTTTTGAACTACAAGTCTTTATAATTAAAGTGGAATATCGGCCTATGGTACATATTTGAGAAATTTGTAGCCTGTAAAAATCATTGGTTACAAAAAGAGATGGCAAGCAATTAGGTATAACACACTGCATGGTTTCTTTGAGTTTTTAACTTCTGTGTGAAATTTGTCAAACCTTCAGGCCCTCAAAATTTTCTCATTTCACTTGTGTATCACACAGTGTTCTTCCTACCTTAAATTGATATGTTGAAGCTCTGACTCTCAGTGCTTCCAACTATGTCTTTATTTGGAAAGTGAATCATTGCAGATGTCATTGGTTATGATGAAGTTTTCCTGGAGTCCTATTAATCCAATATGACTGGTGCCCTCATAAAAGGAGAATTTTGGTCAGACAGACATGCACATGGAGAAAGCTATCTGAAAGTTCGATTTATCCTGCTGCAAGCCGAGAAACTAGCAGAATTGAGGAGAGAGGCCTGAAGGCCTCATCGTCGCCTCGGGCCTTGGGAGGGAGGTGGCCAAACTGTCTCCTTGATCTCAGGCTTCCAGTCTTTGGTATAGTGAGATAACAAATATCTCTTCCTGAGTCACTCCGCTTATGGTACTTTGTTATAACAGTCCCTGCTGGGCTGGGGAGATAGCTTGGTGGCAGGAGTGCCCACCTGGTAAGGACAAGGTCCTGAGTTTGATCCCTTGTAAAGAGTCCTTGCCAAGGAATACGTCATTTTTACTGAAGAGCAAAGAAAATTCTATAGCCGTATAATTATCTTTTTAAAATTTCTGTCAGCGTCCTAAAGTATAGAGATTAGTCTTGTATATGCAAATTAGGAAATGGAGACTGAAAAAATCAAGTTCAAAATAGTATGGCTGTTTTATCTTAGTGTCAGTGTTTGAGCCCAAGTCCCTCCTACACCAAAGTGTCACTACCCATTTATTTCTAACCCAGCCCAGGTGCTCACAAACAACCAGACTCCAAGTGGAACCATGGGTAGTACAAATGGTCATTGAGAAGGAGGTCATAACCAACATCAAACTATCAAGAAGGCAGGAAAAGCTTTAAGAAGACGAGTAAATATATAGAACACACTAAAGATGGTGGGAACCTTTGTTATGTGTGGATTCCCTGTACCTTTAGGAAGGAACTCCAAACCATACCTGAGCTAGTTCAGGCAAGAAGAAACCAATGGTTGTAGATAGAGTATATATTTGTGTGCCTCTTTTTTTAATATTTAGTACAGGGTCTATGGGGCACAGGGTCTCCCCATATAGATTGGACTCATAGTGATTTTCCTGTTTTCAACCTCCCATGTGCTGTAAATAACAGGTGCTCACCACCATGCCCAGTCTCAATGGTCATCTCAGCGCTCCCTGGGGGGTGGGGCATGGCAGGGCACGCCAAGGATCAAACCCTGGCTGCTGCGCTCTGCTGAATCAGGTGCTTTATACTCTCAGCTATTTGGCTGGCCTTTGAGTGCCTCTTTTATAGCTCAGTATCTAATACCTGCAGCACCCCAGTTCATACAAATATGTAGGTGCACATTCCACAAACTAATGCAATGTAATACTATTATGCAGTTTAATTTGACTTTATTGAAATTTTTGTTAGGCAGACAGGGCTCTAAATTGTCTTCATGAGAACACCAAAATATTCAAGAGGCCCATTGACTTCCCAGCCCATGAAGTAAGCCTTTCTGTCAGTATCAATCCCCACATCTTCTGATTTCAGTTCAGCATTCTTTCTATAATTTCTCATTGCCTGTAAAATCATCTTGACTTTCTATGATTTTTCATACTACTACTTCTTTGTCATTAAGTATCTGTCTATAGCAAAAACTCACATGAGAATAGAAAATAAATGGAGCAGAGGTTGGTGGCAGAAGAGAGAAAAGTAATGTTTTGCAGTGCAAAAGAGATTTATTGAAAGGAAAGGAAAAAAGAGGAGCTTTGAGATGCTGAAGAGACCAGGGAGAGAGCTCAGTGGCATAAGTGTGTGCCTGGTAAGTGCAAGGTCCTGAGTTCAATCCCTGGTGCGTGCGCACAAACACACACGCACACGCGCGCGCACACACACACACACACACTCTCTTTCTCTCACACACACGAGTTGTGTGTAAGGTGAGCAACATGTAACTTGTGAAGAGATTTTGTCTGGTTGTTGATATCCTGCTGTGAACCATTTTTCAAGGTGAAAAAAATTCCAGTTAACCCTTCCTGGTTCATTTATTGGAGGACTTTGCCAAGGAGACCATATCCAGAGAGCTTATCACTGTTACACAAGCATTATAATCCTGAAACAACTTTTACTAGGAGAATTTGTTTTAAAAGGATCAAGAAAATTTGCTTAGTTCTATTGCATGAACGTATGATACTACTGTGAAAGTGAGTTTACTTTTCTGACTCTATAGCCCAAGGACAGGAGATAACACTTTCTTGGGGATTTGGAGTTTTTAGTTCAAATCTAGTTGAAAAAGACTATACCAGAGACTGTATCCTATTGATGTTGTATCTTTTTCTGCACCTAATATAATTTTTTGATGATTAATGAAGAGTGTTATGTTTTATTTGAGGTCAGGTATTATTACTCAATAAATTTAAATTATTTTAATAAAGATATTTGTAGGCTGCTGCTATTAAGAAAACTGAATCATTTTGATGTATTTCTTTGTAGTTGAGAAGACAATTCACACATTTTCAAAGCAAGTGTTTCCATTTTGGAAGTAAAGTATTAAAAATCATCCAGAAGCAATAGGGAGTAGCTAACTCTTATGCTTTTATTTATGGGTGACTAAAGTTCAACTTTCTCAACCTCCCATAATCTCAGTGTAACTGGCCAAATTCCATAGTGGATAATGAGACCTGGCTTACCAGGCAGATTTGTTCTTGCGATCTGCTTGCCAAGTTTGCTGTGTTTTGCATGAGCCATCAGACTCACCTTGCCTCCTTATGGGACCAGCCCAACAGGTTCTATGGGTGAGATCATTGCCGGGCCTGGTAGGCAGAAGCAGTCAATAAATAAATGGCCCAACTTTGGGTACTAGAATTTCTCTTTGGTTTCCTCTCCTATGCCCTTTTCTTCTCCAGTTCTTTAGGGAATAAAACATTCATACAATCCATTCAGCAAATATTTATTGATACCAACAGTGACCATGGCACTAGAAATATAATTATGAATTAGACAATTCCTGTCTTCAAGGGAGTGCAAACAAATAATTAAAATACTCAGTGACAAGTTTTATAGCTCTTTGAGGTCAGTAATTCAAATCCTCATTTCTTTTTCTCTTTCTTTTTTCCCCCATTTTCTTTCCCTTTCATTTCTTTTTCTTTTTTTATTTGGAATGGTCTTTCTGTGTAATCTAGGATGATGTTGAATTTCTAGCAATCCTCTTTCCTCAGCCTCCCAAGTGTTGGTACTACAAGGTGCACCACCAGGCCCCACTAGATCCTTATTGATTTTGTCTTTAAAAAGCAAAAATAATGGTAACTGTTACCAATAGCAATGGTAAGAAGAGCTATTATTTATTAAGGAGCTTATGTGTGCAGTTAGCTTAAACTTTATTTATTTATTTTTCGGTATTGGAGATTGAATCCAGAGCCTTCACACTGAGCTATATTCCCAGCCTTTTATTATTTTTATTATGTTTTATTTTAAAACAGGGTAGAGCTAAGTTGCTAAGTTGTTCAGGATGGGCTCAAGGTTGCTATCCTCCTTTCTTAGCTACCCAGAGTGTTGAGATTATAGGCATGAACCTGGTTAGCTTTATCTGACTTTATTTTGTTATTTTATTTTCACAGCTCCCACAAGCATGCATATCACAGAAACACGAGACAAAGGGCAGGAGAGAAGGGACAGTACAAGTGAAACTCTGCTTTGCCAAAGATAGCTGTAATGGACTTCTGAGATGTTTGTGTGCTTGTTCTCTTTCCTTTGGTCAGCTGCATTTCACAGCAAATTGTTACCTGGAGAACTGGACTGTGATGGTGGTGACTGCATTTTCCACCACATCCTTGCTGTTAGTTATCTTTATTCTGCTGAACCAAGACATTTACTTAACAGCTTTTTCTTGCTTTTACTCCAACATCAAATTTATTATAATCTTTCATTTTTCTGTTAAGAAAATAGTGAACTAAATATTTTTCATAAACATATCATAGGAGCTGTGGCTGTGGCTCAGTGGTAGAGCTCTGGCCTTGCATGCACAAGGCCCTGGGTTCAATCCCCAGCAGCAGCACCACCACCAATAAAAAGTATTATCCTAAAATATTAGCATTATGAATATTAAGGCTCTTCACTTCATAGGAGAAAATCTAAACTCAGAAGAAATTAAGGAACAAAATTTTGTTTACATCATTTATAATGCCATGATAAGGCTTATGGTATGGACTCGTGTTCATATGTGTATCTAAGCTTTGCTTCTAGCAGGTGATGGATTCCAAGTGTAAACCATGCCTTCTCTGTTTCTTATCTTTAACTCTTCTTTAGCAGAGTGTTTTATTCTTAGCTGGTGCTGAGAAATTGCTTCTTAACTAACTAAATGATGTAACAGACCACGTAAGCCTGCCTTTTAGTTATTTTTTGCCATGAACTTTCTAAGTCTGACTTAGCATTTCACTATTTACTTTTCCTACAGAGGTGTTAAAGACAGTTCATTTGAGAAACGCTTTGATGAATAATAAAGATATAGAGAGCTGAAGTAGTGTGCTGTCCCTTTTAATTTCTATGTATTCTGGGCATAGATGATATATTTCAGAATGGTCAAAATCAGAAAGATGACACATATAAAAGGGTATAGAGTGTGTTGGTAAATATTTTTATTACAAATTTACATGAATGACCATAGCTGTATGATATATGTATTTATTTTAGCAGCGAAAGATTGCTTGAATAAAAGGAGAACATTCTAGGTATTACTAACAAGTTGTCAAGCCATTGCTCTGCTTTTTTCATAATACCCTAGTCAAAGTGTAGCTTTTGGCTTATTAGTATACTTCAGTGTGATGCTTTTTGAAGATTTTGTGCTGGTGTTCACTGTAAGTTGTTTTACGTTTTGTTGGTGTTCTACAAATAACTGAACTATTACAGGATAATTTTATAAAGCAGCACACTCGCTTTTAACACAACTTGGTCTGAGGTTCAGTACTTTAAGAAGCACTGTATTTGTGGAGCCTGATTTTCACCTGTGAAGGTCAGTGCATAATGCAGCCTCCTCTTTAATCCCCTGGATGTTTTTGTAGCTTGATGAAGTATGACGAGCTCCTTCGGCCTCCCCCTCCTTCCTGTGCCTCTTTCCCTACCAGTTTTTCTATTCCTTTTGGCATCTGGACTTCTTTTTCTGCCAAGTGAGTCAGATAGAGAGGAAATGTTTAACCCACATTTTTCATCTTGGCTGGGAAAAGAGGTTTGAAAGAAAAGAGTGACTGAATATGTTTCACTAGAGCCCTGATGCAAGCTTCCGTATTCTACATTCAATTCAAAAAGTACGAAGTGATTGCTTTTTACCATGAACACATTTCACAAAATTAATGCTTATTTTAAATTTTTTCTAAAAGAAAAACCGTGTGTGTTTTATGTATGTGTTTATAAAACCGTGTATGTATATATACACATTAATGTCTAATCTCTTTCTGTAATGCATTTTGTTTTACAAAGATAAATAATATTGTAGTATCAAGAGTGAAGAGAAAGGGCTGGGGAGATAGCGCAGTAGAATAAGTGTTTGCCTGGCAAGCACAATGTCCTGAGTTCAATCCCTGATACTGCAAAAAATAAATAAAAATAAAATTAAGAAAATAGTAAAGAGAAAAAATAAGTAGGTTTTTTTTCTTTAAAGGGAAGGGAAAATGTGAAAATGTGAATAAAATTGTATGATAAAAATGAATTCTTTATAACCTGCTATTTAATGTTTATCATACATCAACATTTAACCCTAATGAAAATATCTCCTTTATGATACAGTCACTGAATCTGTTAGATTTTGTAGCTATAGAGACCAAGGCTTAGAGGGGTTAGTTTCTGCAGTTACACACTTCTAATTAGTGGTAGAAGGGAACTTGAATTCTATGATGGTCTCATCTGAGTTCTGAATTTCATTACTGTAATCCTTACATCTTTTTTTTTTTTTTTTNNNAGAGTTTTACTCTGCAGTTCTGGCTGGCCTTGAACTCATGGTGATCCTGCTGCCTCAGCCTCTGAGTTCTGGAATCACAGGTGTGAGCCACCATGCTTGGAACAGCTCGCATTTTGGTGTAGGAATTTTTTTTTTCGTGGTAATGCTCAGTACTGTCTTGGTGAATATGCAAATAGCTTAGCTTCCAACCGTCAGTGTTTAGGAAGCCAAGTGGGTTGGGGAGGCAGCACTTGTTGGTTCCTGGTGGTAGTTGCGGTGCTGTGAGAGGAAGTGGTGGGGCACAGGCTGTCCATGCTCCTTGCCACAATGCAGGTCAAAAAGTAGATCATTCAGAGTCTGAAGTAGCCTTGGGGGTCGTGTTCTTCACCAAAAACTGGGTGTTAAATAAACCATAACACTTAGCAATATGCCTCAAAAATGCAGATATGGCATTATTCTACCCATGAGGTCACCTGTTCAAAAGTTGTGATCCAAGAACTTTGAAATGTGTATCAACTAGTGTGCACATTTATTAAATAATATTTTATGCATATTATAATAATTCAGTACCATGCTACAGCATCACAAATTGGATCTAAAATGGGTTTATTTGCTTCATTAATAGCAAACATTAAATAGGCAGTGATTTTATTTGCACTGGCCTTAGAACATAGAACTAATATTTGTGACAATCTGAAATTTTTCAGATCCATTGATAAAACTCTCTGCATCTTTGAATAGTTTATTTTCCTCCAAATAAATTTTCCTGTATCAAAAAGAGTCATTCATATGACTCCCTAGACTTGAAAGGCCCCCTTAAAGTGCTGCAATTTGTCTACTTGTGTTTATTTAGTTAAATCATAACAATAATATAAAAATCTGCACAGATTCCCATTGTCTTAAACAGTATGCTAGGGACCTCATGTGTACCATTTTGTTTGATTTTATTAGTAACTCCCTGACATTTTTAGAGATTAAGAAACCACTGAAAGTTCGGGAAATAAGCTAATGTGCCCTTCTAAGATGACGTCATTTATGAAGGCAGAATGTGAGCGTGTGTACTTCACTGCTGAACTGATGGCCTTCCCTCTCAAGGAACTGCTTAAGGACGTTGCAGAGATTTCACTGACATAGCTAGTGGCTCCAAGAGAGGATCTGTTGTGTTGGTTTAAACTAGTGATCTGTTCCAAAGTTGAAAAGCTGAACTGCTCTATTCAATATATTGAGTACAGACACGCCCTACGCAATGTGTCTCTCTACTGCATGCAGTACACATATTAGAAAACTTTTCCAAATCAGAGCTTTGCTCTGGGACAAAACTGAGAACATTTACTTGGAATGTATCTGACACAAAGAAACCACATTAACTGACAGGTGGAGGCAGGAAACAGCAGTCTTTTCAACAGGAACCCTAATTTAATAAAAGTTCCCAAGCAGTGTATTGTCATGTCTGAAAAACAGTTGTAGTCTCTGTGGAATGGCCAGAGAGTTTAGGAAGTTTCTTCCTGTCCTGTTTTAATGCGAACATTCACAGGATTAACCAAAGCAACGCAGCCCTTCCACCTGAGTGTATGTTGCCCAGCTGCCTTGGGATCTCCTCCCCCACACTGCTTCCTCCGTGCCACCCTCCCAGCGGCCATCTGCTCTGACACAAGGCGCCCATACACAAGTTGGAACATGCAGGCCAACCTGAAGTAGCAGACAGAATGCTGGGGCATGCTGGAGTAGTCAGGAGGGAAACACGGCGTCCTCATTTTAAGGTGGTACACATCACCCAAGGCTGAGATGAAGGAAGCAAAATAATGTCTGTAAAGCATTTTGTTCATTAACTAGCACATAAACACTGAATAACTAGTAGTTGTTATTACTTTTTTCCCAAAACATTTGCTTCAGCTTCTCAGCAATTGTGAAAGTCAGTCTTATATAGACTACATGATTAGGAGGACTTGAAGAAACATGATCTAAAAATTCAAATCCATTTTCTTTTCTCCCTAGCCAAGGGAAAAATCTTTGTTCTGAAATACCCAGATTGTATGTATCATGTAAGCAGATGATTGAAAAATGTACACTTCACTTTTATGCATTAGAAAACATTTTTAAAAATTATGTGCATAAGAATAATGTGCATACACGTTTACATCACGGGCACAGGCAAAGTGCCTATGCACGTGTATGTCTTCTCTAGCATTTTGCTTATTGGTTTACTCCTATGGCCTGCTTTGGACTCTGTGTAGTGTATTTTGTATTACATATTTTGTGATGAAAAGGAAACCAAACACTTGAAAGGTGACCTGGCCTAGTTAAAGACCTTTCGGTTGACCTGGGATAGAGCCGGAGTTTTCTGACCCCTTCTAGCTTTTCATCCTTTGTACGGCCTGATGACTGTGGAAGTGAAATCCACTAGAATCTGGCTGCTGAGGAAGTTCCAGCTGAAAGAGAATCAAAGGAGAAAAACGTTTGAAAGCAGCATGGCTGAAATCTAGTTAAAAGTTAAAATCCTGTTGGGCAATTTCTCCTTAATTGACAATAGAAATTGCTGTCACTGCCTGTCTAGCCACTTTGCAAGCAGCGGGGATGCTAGCAAATGCTCCCTGTGGACGCTTCTGCGGGGAGCAGTGATTGTTTTGGCTGGATTCTGCTGTAGCAGTTTTCTGGCGGTGAAGAGCCTGTAGTTAGACAATTGGAGCTGGTAATCATTTTCTAATAACCACCTCAGGCTTTTGGCATCTAATTCCCTGGCACTGTCTAGGGAAGCTACTTCATATTATTTGTCAGGTTAATCTGCTTGTGTAATTTTGCTGGGAAATCTGTCACTAACTGTCAAATCATTCACACTTTTGGGGTCCAGTGTGTCCCCAGCAAAGTGCTCCAGGAAGGGCCTGGTCAATTGCCACAGGTCAATAGCGAGGTGAGATTTTAAAAATGGATCTCCATTTTTGCATCTTTTCTGCCTGTGGTTCAGCAGTGCTAGAAACCAGGATGTGGTCCTGAGTGAATGGCCCCAGGAAGCACTTGGATGCGGATGCCGTCTCCCTGGCTTGCTTGAGCCTCACATGGACTCGCTGCATCCTGTTCCTGAGTCCATACCGCGGTATTTTCCTCCCCACTTCCTGTGCAGGCCTTCCTTTGGTTTGCGGGCTGAGCACTTACTTCATGTTCCTCCCGCGAGGGGCGCAGTGAGCTGAGTGGGAGAGAAGACCTTCGGTGGCTTCTGCTGTAGCAGTTTTCAGGTGGTGAAGAGCCTGTAGTTAGACATCGGAGGTGGGAATCATTATCCAATTTCGGTCTCAAGGTTTCTTTCTCTATGGTTTAAACCTGAAGTAACTCTAATATTTCTGTAGTTTTCTTTTCAACTCACCCAACTAAGAAAGAGCTAGGCTCTTTCTCCAAAACTGGACTTTGTAATACTTTTATTCTGATAGATTTCTCTTTATAAGACATGTAAATCTGTTAGACTTGGTATTGCTTTGAAACTCCAGATAGGGTGATACTTTGTAAGCCTTTGTGGAAAGGCTTGCTTCCCATATCTGAGAAATCTGCTTGAATTTCTGTGAAAGCAATTACATACAATGGCTCTTAAAAGTAATTCTCTCTCTCTCTCTCTCTCTCTGAATTTAGGACAGGATGTATAGGGCCTCAGTACGTACATCAGACCATCAGACTCACAGTGATTCTCCTTTGTTCAGCTTCCCCAAGTGCTGGGATTACATGCATGCACCATCACACCCAGTCTCAGCGTGCCCCGGGGTCGAGGCTGGCACTACCTGCCAGGGATTGAACCCCAGCCACTGTGCTCTGCCAAAGCAGACACTAGTCCAGTGAGCTATCTGGCTGGCCCAGTAGTTCTCTTTTGCAGTTGGCAACCTCCTACTCAGGCTCTGGGGAGCAAATAAGTCTTGGGAATTTGTTCTTCATAAGGCCAGTATAAGCCTGCGTCTTCAGGGATGGCGAGACTATGGCACACGTGCCATGGTGGCCACTTGACATCACTGAAATCTAGGAAAGGTTCTCCATACCTGAATCTAGGGGAAAACACTCAAGTAGACCCTGCATTTCAGGCAGGTCTGGGGAATTTTTGTGTAGGTCCAAAAAATGCTTCCTTTGTATCAGTCACCAAAATGAAGGCCCCCCCCCATTATGTTATACACACACTGAAACCTCCCAAGGATTTTATTTTCAGTCTGCCTGCGCCACATATATTTTTCATTTAGATGGATAAGCCAGCATTGTACATTTAAAGTTCACTTCAGCAATGGCTAGGAAGTTTTTCATGACTTAGTGAAGAACCTGTACAATACTATTTGACATTTCTCTGGCTCTAGGCTGCAATAAATGCTACTTTTGTTGGGTGCCAAATGCTATCTGTGGTTGTCACATCTTGGCAGGGAACCTGTTGGCCAGATAAAAGAAATACCTTATTCTTATTTCTGTCTTTCCTATAAACCTCGTTTAAAGACTCACTGCCTTTCTAATTAAAAATTGGAAATTTAATAGATTCTCCCAATTGAGAAATAAATGTATACACACTTTATTACTTTCCCCAATGCTCTTAAATTACTAGGCTCACCTGGGGGACATCTGAGGACATGAGCTCTGCCCGCCTCTGGTTCAATAACTTATCTGCTGGGCCTTCCTGGTCCTGAAAGCAGAGCAGGTAGTTTATGAAAGAAAGAATGAATGCATGAATGGGAAGATAGAAACAGGGTTACATTTCAGTAAAATTAACTGTGTATTTTTAGAATAATTTTAAAAAGCAAGAGTGGTAGAACATTGTAAAAGGAGAGCGATGACACATATACTTAATATTTCTCAAGAATAAATTCCACTTCTATCACGATGCAGGTTTTTGATTGCAAAGCACTGAGAAATGCCTTGACTGAGTATGTGTGGAGCTGTCAGGCAAGCTGAAGGCCCGTGCTGCTCCGTGGGTCTCGGTCTTCCCACAGAGCACTTTCCATGGAGAAAAGCGAGGTCTGTTGTCTTTTCATCAGAACTCCTGGATCTTGGCTGGGTGCCTGGTTTGTCCCAGGATGTTAGTCAGCCCAGAGATCCTACACTTATTTATTCTGTCCGGAAAAGTGAATGCAGCCACTCTCCCCTCCCCTTGCCTGGCAAATCCTTTGTCAACCTGAATTTCTGCAACACCAAAATAAAAGGGATTAGTCATTTGGGGGGGGCGGTTCGCGCCTCTCAGGTTCTTGTATTAGCTATGAGCTCTCTAGACCCTAAGACCCCATGAGGTCATTTCTTTAGAGACAGGGCCTTGCTATGTAGTTCAGGCTGGTGTTGAACTCACCATGTAGCCCACATTCACCTCAGATTTGTTGCAGTGCCCATGTCTCAGCCTCCTGAGAGCTGGGATTATAGGGGTGCATCAGGAGGCCTGGCTCCGCCCTGTTATTTGGATGTTTCCCTGTTGTCTTTAATGACCTGCTACTTTCCAGAGTGTGACTGAACCAGTGCTATCACTAAGAAAAGGAGGCTGTTGGAGTTTTTGATACTGTGAGTAAGTGTTAGAGGTAAAGAGAGAGATGAGGTCCACTATACTTTTGGAGTCTTCTACTACTAGTTGTGAATGTGTGGATCTGAAAGTAGGACTCTTAGTGCAAGACAACCATTTGGGATTACCACACAGGAAATACATAGTAGATATGAAATATGAAACAAAAACATATATTCCCTTTATCATGGGCTACAGATATCTACAAAAACCTTTCAACCTTTCAGCAAACATTTGAGAACTCTTCTCTCTCTCTCTCTCTCTCGCTCGCTCTCTCTCTCGCTCTCTCTCTCTCTCTCTCCCTTTCTACCTCCCTCCCTCCCTCCCTCCTTCCCTTCCTTCTTTTTCAGACAGGGTCTCATTGTATAGCTCAGGTTGGCCTTGAATTAACTCATGTAGTCCTGGCTGACCTTGAACTCACAGCTATCCTCCTGCCTCAGCCTCTCAAGTGCTGGAATCACAAACATGCACTACCGTACCTGGCTGAGATTTATGTTTCCATTGACTGTGAAGGAAAGATTCATTTTGGAAGACAATTGTGGCACATAAGCCATAAAGGTTAACTTTTTTGGCACAGTGCCTAGTTATTTTTGTAGTATGCTATACAGTGCAACTTGGAAAAATTCATTTTAACCACTGGGTCATGCAAATTGTATTTTTTGCATAAAATTTTGACCTGACTATATTTTATCTCTGATAACCTTGTTTCCACTCTCCTGTTCCTCTGATCTTATCCAGAACTACCCTCTAGACAATACTCCTCCTCCTCCTCCTCCCCAGTGCACAGGAATGCAGGTGTGTGCTGATGTGTGCTGCAAGCATGTCTAAGAATTTCCCTGTTGGGGTCAGGGAGATAGCTCACAGGCTTAAGCACCTGCCTGGTGAGCGCAAGGTCCTGAGTTCCATCTCCCGTAACACACAAAAAACAACAAATGAAAAACGTAGAATTTTCCTATTCAACAACTTCTCATGAAATGCCCTGCTGTGGAGAATACAAAGGAGAAACTGCAACACTTACTTTAGATTTGATTGCTGTCAAATTCTTTAGAACTTTCCTATCTTATAGACTGTCATTTTTAAATTAACTGCCAAAGGGAAACAAATAAGGATTTTTGCTTACTACTGTACATACCTAAGAGAAGAGCGGTGTTTATGTCTTAGTGACTCTTCTTCTTCTTCTTTTTTTTTTATTTGTGGAACTGGGGATTGAACTCAGGCCCTTGCCCTTGCTAGGCAACCACTTATTCTACTGAGCCATCTCCCTAGCCCCCTTCTTAGTGACTTTTCTCATTGCTAAGCCAAGCACTCAACTCACAAAGAAAGGGAGGAAAGGTTTATTTGGCTTACAGTTTGTAGAGGTTTCAGTCTATACTTGGCTGGCTCCAAGACAGGGTGACATGGCAAAAAGGCACGCAAAGTGGTGAAAAAGCAAATCAGCAAGCAGCAAGCTACAAGTGTCCAGGATTGACCTTCTTTCTTCACCCCCCCCATCATTTTATTTGGTTAGTAAACATGATTACTACATACCCAACATACATTAGTGATTGACCAATACAACATGATTTCCATTCTGTTGATTTGTTTGTTTTTAACCTTTACATTAATTTTTATTCATTTATTTTTGCGGTATGAGGGATCAAACTCAGGATCTTGTGCTTGCCAGGCAGATGCTTAAGCTGCTGAGCTATATCCTCAGCTCCATCCTGTTGAAAAACAAGTATTTTTCAATGCTTCAAATTTTTTTTTTCTGATTTGTTTTTTTCTTTGCTAGGATTTTGTCTCCATTTATGCCATCTGCCAAGAGCTCCGAGGACAGGTCACCCTTCTCTGGAAGAATCAGTTTTACCTTTGAGAGGCCAGGATGGCTACAGCACAGTACCTTTCCTTGCTGCTGTTTGAGTGTTGGGAGTGACGGGCCTGGGCTAGGACTGGATCTGGGGGTTTCCTGAACGCGGCAGCTTGACCCTCTTTTTGTCCCTTATATCTTATCCAGGCTACCCAGCCTTAGGGCGGTAGCAGTCACACCCAGGGAGGGGTAGCTTTAATCCAGGCATCATACCATGAATCAGTCCTGGTATCACATCCGTGATCCCAGTAGCACACATTCTAGATCCAGTCCCCAAGAAAAGCTTCTCCTATGACCTCATGAGGCTTTGAGTGGACCTCTAGATAGAAGCCATGACAATTGATTTAATGAAAAAGCACAGATTTGGAATCAGGAAACTCTAGATTTGAGAAGCAATTCATGCCCTCACTAACTGTATTACCTAGGATAAGTTAGTGAACTCCTTTACAGCTGGGTTCCTAACATCTGCAATAGAAACAGTAATGATAACCTTAGGTAATTATTGACTGTGCCCAGTCTCAATGGTAGTGAGAATTTGCATGCACTGTCTCCTTTGATGCTCATAACAACTTCAGGAGGTAGGTCTTATTATACTTTTCTTTTTATAGATGAAGAAACTGGATTTAAGAAGATTTTGTACAGCTTCCCCAGGGTCTCATTGCACTGTGTGATGGGGCTGGAACGTGGACTCTGCAGTTCTGATGCCAGAGTGTACATGCCTAGTCACTGTGATTTGAGTCTACACATCCAGAACACACAGGGCCACACCAGGGAGTCAGTAAGTGGTGTCTGTTACTGAAACAGGCTTCATACATGAACAGTAGGCATTGCTTAAAAGGTCACAAGTGATGTCTTTGGAATTGTCACAGTACTAGCAGCTGCAGCCAATAAAAGCCTACTTTGTTCTAAGCTTTTTAAAATAGCAATTAATAGAGTCATTATTAAAGTCAGTCATTCTTAGCTTTATTTTTCTAGTGAGGAAGTAAAGGCTCCGAAAAGCTAACATGTATGCTCAGGATTGTGAAGATAGCAAATGGGAGAGCTGAGAATCAAATCCGTGTCTATTTCACGTGTAAGCCCACTCTCTGCCCTGATGACTGAATTTTTTTTTTCTAAAAAATAATTTTATTGAGAAACAAATAGCAATGAGACAGTTTCAAA
>NDGN011498587.1:0-12847 GCA_002564285.1 Tympanoctomys barrerae
CCAGCCAGCCCTGCCCCCAGGAAGGCTGAGCTGGCCACACACATAAATAAATAAAATAAATTATAAAAAAAAAAAAAAAAAGAATTGGAATTGTGTTTTTTTTATTTTATTTATTTATTTATTTATTTATTTATTTTTGTGGAACCAGGGCTTGAACTCACTTGCCAGGGAAGCACTTATTCTACTGAGCCGTCTCCCCAGCTCCTAAGGGATTGTGTTTTGACTGATTTTTGTATCCTAAACACCAAACACAGGACCAGAAGTATAATAGCACTCAGTAAGTACTTGAAATTGCATGAGTAAAACTTCAATATTTTATACTGATAGTGTCCCACGTTGGTGAGCTGGAGACTTTCCAGTGACATAATTACCCATAATACATGAGCTTCTGTGAGCTGAAATTCTCAGGGCCCAGTTCAACAGAAAACAATATCCCACTTTGATAAATGGAGGAGACCCAGTGCAAGAACAGCTAGGCCCCATCCTCACCCTCTCAGAGATGAAGGTTTGCACAGGAAGTGACAGGTGAAAAGCATCTGGAATAGTTTGCTTTTCCTGTTCCCTGCTGTCTTAGTTACTTTTTATTCATTGCTGGGACAAATACTGGACACTCAAAGTGAAGGAAGGAAAGGTTTGTTTAGCTCACAGTTACTGGACGGTTCAGTCCATATTCTGCTGGCTCCAAGGCAAATGACAGTAGTTCATGTGGCAGAAAACAATGAAGAGCAGAGGAGGAGAAGCAGCTGCAGCATCGTCCATCAAGTCTCTCTCTTCCTTCTACGCTGACTGCGAAGACCAGTGCTCCAAAGTGAAGATCAGAGCTCCTCCAAAGTGGCCCAGCTGTGAAGATTAAGCTCCTCGGAAGACTGAGACTTCTCCACAGAAGTGGGGCAGGTGGCAGTAGGAAGCCTTCCTCAATTCCTGGGCCTTGCCTACCAGCAGAGCTAGGCCCAATGTGGAGAACTGCAGAAGCTGATTCAGTCAAGTTGACACAATGTATCAACTAACACACCTGCCATTTTCCTGCTTCACATGCTAGTGAATGGTAGCCCGAGGAGCTGTTATTTTTGACATCATAAACAGATGCTAGAGAGCTGGAGAGACAGCTCAGCAGACTAAGTGCCTGCTTTGGCAAGTGCAGAGGCCAGGGTTTGATCCTCCGGTCCTATACACTATCCTGGCCCTGCCCCTGGGGCACACTGAGCTGGCAACGAGTCCAGGTGTGGTGGCGCATGCCTGTAATCCCAACACTGGGGAGGCTAAAAATAGGGGGATCACTATGAGTCCGAGCTGCATAGTGAGACCCTGTACCAAATACATAAGAGTCAGAGTTTCACCTCCCTCCCATACTGTAGCTACATTGCTGTAGCCCAGGTGTCCCTTGTACCTAAAGTTGGTCACACTAGCTGTTTTCTCCAGCAACAAATAGGTACAGTTTATTGTTTTTGCAGACTGGGAATAGAACCTAGGACCTCACATGCGAGGCCAGTGTTCTACCACTGAGCTATAGCCCAGGCCTAAGTATGTGCAGCTTGGAGAAATGCTACCATGTTTTCCCATCTTTGTGGGTATGTCCAGGAGTGGCCTTTGGGGAGTCCGCAGCATGAGCACCTTCCTCCACTTCTGACCACTGCCATACATGTGGGCCCCACAACACTATGAAGGCATGGAGCCTGGTTGTCTGCACCATTATTGTGAGATCTCTCCGTAGCTTTCTAGAGATGAACAGTGCTGATTCCCTTCTGGTCTGGAATGGTGCACTTGTAACTGGGCTTGCTCAGTGGTACCTCCAAATTTTACCCTGACTCCTCTTATTCCCCCAGCTTGGAACAGGCACCACTTTCCGCTTGAGTAGAGTAATGCAGAGAGGATGGAGAGTGGATGGAAAGAGGACATGTTTGTGGGGAATAGTGGCCAGCTGAAGGGATCCTCCCTTCATGGTGACTTCGGGTACCAGAGTTCACACACAGCAAGGCATACTGCAGGCAGTGAGCTTGGTATTTCTTAATGTTGCCAAGGGGGCAGCAACCTAGAGCACCGTGACACTGTGAGTGCTGCAGGACTGAATAACAGAGGGTTAAATATTGATCTGAACAAGGCAGCAGGGCTCAAAAAATTGGGGAAAAATCCTTCTCAGACGCCTTCATATGGCGTTCCTTTGTATTCCAGCATGCTGGGCTGTTGCATGACCAAACGTGGTGTTCATTTATTTGAACAGAAGATGGTGCTGTTGTCAATGCCATGGGCTTTTCTATCCTCATTCATGCTCCTAGTTGCAAAATGGAAAACAAGATCTAAAAAAAAGAACAATTACAGAGCAAGACTTTAGCTGGAGGCGCCAGCTGTTCCCCTCTAGGGTCCAAGAGGGAGATCACTTGATAAACTGTCTGACGTTTGTTCCTTGTGAGGTCTCCCTGGAAAACCTCCAAGAAGCTCTGGGGGAAAATCTGCAGGTTTCACTGACAGGTTGATTGTGAGGGTGACTTTGAGAAAACTTAAATTCTCATTCAGTAATCAAAAAAGTATTATGGGCTAGTAGGGACCTGTGCTAGACACCGTTAGTTACTAAGGCCACAACCATCCTCTTCTCCCTGACAGGCAAACCATGGTTTTGCACAGGAAGGTGACATGTTGACCCTGAAGCAGTGACTCAGGCCTAGGTGGCCAACAGGATGACATTGTTCTCTTCTTGCCCAGCTGTCCTTACCCCTGGGGGAATGGGTACAGCTATACCCGAGTCCTGAACTGTGAGATGTCAGCAGAGTTCTGCTGGAGATATGTGTGGAAGAACGTTCCCTTTCTGAGGGAAGGAGAAAGACCATCTCTGCCTTTCTAGGAAATAAGAGCATTGCTTTCGTGGTGTAACCTAGTGGTTCTCAACTTAGTAGAGCAGCATTGCTAGGAATCTTCCATCTTTGGGAGCTGCATGTTCATCTAAAATCTGAGCCTCGTGGAGACCAGTTACACCAGAAACTTTGGGTGGTTTGTGCCAATGACTGAATTGTTTAGAAGTCCCATAGGTGGGTTAAGATCTGCTGGACTTACTTCTGCCCACCCCACTTTCTCATGGCAGATGTTTACCATCAGTTGGGAAGGAAAGGAGTAAAAGCCAATTATGGGTGGCTGTCTCGTTTACTTTTCTCTCATCACTGGGACAAAATACCCGAAACCCAAATTGAAGGAAGGAAAGATTTTTTTAGCTCACAGTTAGTGGAGGTGTCAGTCCATACTCAGTTGGCTCCAAGGCAGAGTGACACATGGCAGAGAGCAGCAGTTCATGGTGGCAGAAAACAGCAAAGAGCAAAAGGGGCAGCAGCAGCTGCAGCAGATAGCAGCCTCTTTCCCCTCCTTATATTGTAGGCTATTTGACCCAGGTCTGCTGTAGCACTCACACCCATAATTCCAACATTGGATCATGAAGTAATCACAAACTCTAGAAGCTGCCCCAGTGACTGCATGAGGCTCTGGGGGACAACTAGGCACAAACCATAACAGTGGCCAAGTCATTCTTCCAGCATTCAGCAAAGTACTCCTTTGGAAATAGGTACATGGGACTGTCATGCTCTCTTCAGAATAAGCCAAGAAAGAGAAGCAAGGATTTGTAAGAGAATTTCAGGGGCAACCGTGAAGGAAGGGTGCTCATAATGAGGTCCCAGGTGGAGTGTGGTCATCCTGCCTGCTCCTGTGTGTCATCTGCAGCATCAGTGCAATGGACATGAAGAATAGGGTTTATCCAGTTTTCTATCAGTTTATCATAGACGCAATCCTGTAGTATGTAAAATAAAAATAAAAATGGGCCTCTTGTGATCCCAGGACTTTGGGAGGCCAAGGTAAGAGAATATAAGCTTGAACTTAACCTGGGCAACTTAGTGACAAGACCAGTTTCAAAATAAACTATAAAAAAAAAAGACTGGGGATGTACCTCAGTGTGAGAGCTCTGGGTTCAATCCCCACTACCATAATCAGAAAGAAATACACAGAAAATCAGTAACACCCTTACTCCTACTACTAGCTCCTTTCCTTCCCCTCTTTTGTTTTTCTACACGTAAAAAGGGCCCCTGCTCAGTGGGCTTCCTGTTCTGATAAGTGTATAATAACCTGCAGAGGCTGTCTCAGGCCGTAGGCCTGGTGTTTACAGAGTAGGGTCGAATGTATGAGCATTTGCCAAGTGGAGAGTGCAGGAGTAAGCCTGCTTCTCCAGGCAGCTTCTGAGGAAAATTAGAATTTCTTCACTCTCCTCCAGCATGAGAATCTCTCCCTCCACTGCCTCCTGCACAGGGAGGAGAGCAGTGCACTTGGCTGCTCAGATCCCAGCTAGGTGATGAATTGCTCCACAGCAGACAGCGAGGATGTCCTCGTCAGCATGAGCAGCCCAGGGACCTGGGTGGCTGCGACTGCAGGAGGGAAGGGGGAAGATCCACTACCACTGCTTTATCTTGCTGGCCCAGACAAGCGGCTGAGTCACAGGGAACACTTCCGGCATGTGGAGCTTCTTCACCTCACTGGATTCAGGCGGGACAGGCCCATCACAATCCCTCAAAATGCAGCTGCGCGGGAGCCTCCCCTGCTCTTGCATAGGGGTTCTAGGAGCTTTAGTGTTTTGTACCTGGCTCACAGCCAGAGGGCGCTGCTGCTAAATCCACACTTTCCTCACCAGTTTGTTTGTCAAAGCCTCCGCAGGCCAGGCGGCTGTTGGAGCAGCTGTGTGCCGTGCAGTTTCCTGCTTAGCTGGGGCAGAAGTGGCTTGCACCCCATGAACCAGGTGACATCATCTCTGAGTCATCTCTATGGGAGCAACCTTAGGCTTTTCCCTCGGTCTTCCGCAGGGAGCAGATGAATCTTTTTCTCCACCGGAATATGTTCCCTCTGTTTGTCAACCAAGGCACATGTATTAGGGTGAGACTGACATTACACTGGTGAATGCTGAGTAAAGCAGATTGCCTCCTCTGAGGTAGGTAGGCAATCAGGTGAAGACCTGGCTAGAACAAGACAGGTCTCCCAAACTAGAAGTTGTTCAGCAGAGGCTGTGGACCGTGTCTTCACCTGTGGCTCTCCCAGCACCCAGCCTGTTGACCCACTCTGAGTTTGTATTTGCTGTAATCCTGTTTCTCCTGACAAAGCTCCTATCATCCTAGGCCCAGGGACAGGGAGATAGCTCAGTAGAATAAGCAAGAATAAGCACTTGCCTGGCAAGTGCAGGGTCATGAGTTCAACCCCCAGTACTGCAAAACACAAAACAAAACAAAACAAAACAAAACAAAAAATCCTACAGGTTGTTTCCCTAGAGAACCCAGACTAATATACAACGCCCTATTGGCACTAGTGCATGTGGGCAAAAGCTTAAGCTTTTATCCAAATGAACCCCACCCACTGTGACCATCTTTCTGGAGTCCTTGCACTCCAAATTCTGAGTCCTGTTGGGATCAGCAGCACCTCCTTGGCATGCGTGGGTGCCATCTAGTGCCACATGTTGTTCCAGCCTTCCAGCGTCACTATTTCCATCAGCATCACCAGAACACCATCAACATGTTCATAGACCTCCATACTTAGGTGCATCTTTCATCCCTTTATTCAGTCAACAAGCATTTAGTGAGAGCTTGCCCATGCAGCAGGTGCTGCAAAAGATGCGAAGACCACTCAAGAGTTCATCTGTCCCATCCATGGAACCAGAGACAAGGAAGCAAAGCAGTCAACCCAGCTGAGGGAGATCAGCGCTGAGTGTGCTTTGGACATAGGCGGATCGTGGTCCTTTCCTATTTTCTATTTTGAGACAGGGTCTCACTAAGTCACTAAGCTGCCCAAGGTAGGCTTGAACGTGTGATTCTCCAGCCCCCGCCTCACAGAATGCTGGGAAGTGTCCTGAGAATCACAGGATCTCGACAGTCCAGGGGACATAACCGGCACTCAGAAAGGCCTGTCCATTCATAGGTGAGAAGGCTGAGGCGCGGCAGCAGAGTCCAGGCTTCCTGCTGCCAGGTATAGGATGTGCCATGGCCCCAAGGCGAAAGGGCATCAGCAGCCCTCTAGAGGGTCCTTGGCTGTTGGAGCCTCCTCGCTACCGGGGCCTCCTCCCACAGCACACAGCCGCATGTGTCTTCTGACACCGGGCCTGGCCTGGGAAGCAGTGGGCCTGCTCGGCGACATCCTCTGGTAAATCCGCAGTAGACCCTTAATAAAATCAACAGTATGCGCCCAGCCTTCCCACAGGGACCACATTCATCTGCACATTTTTGCCACATCACTGCCTCTTGTGACAGCTCGAGATGTTTTTCCGCTTCCGAGTACCCCTTTATTAAAAGACTTGGGAGCCGGGATGTGTTAACCAGCCATCCCTCTGGCGCCCCCGCCTCACCATTTTCCCAGCTCAACTTCCATGTCTTGGCTTCTCCCACAAGCTTTTCCACATCATTCATTTTGACATTTAAAAATTTCCAAGCTTGCTCTGAAATGCCACAAATGCTGCCATTGTTTTTCACAGGGCTTTGGAATGCTGAGACTCCCAGGGCAGTGGGAACAGTCTTGGCCTTGGCAGGGGGCTAGCCCTGGAGAATGCGGCTGCACAGGCCCCAGGCCACTGGCTTCCCGGCCTTTATTCACTCTCGCTGCGCCTGGCCCAGTTTCGTTCTTCCCGGAGCATCACAGAGCCCCTCCAGACACTCCTTTCACTTAGGAAAGTGACCCCGCGGTACTGCAGGCGCATTTCGCTCACCTTCTGCTTGGTGTTTGCCTGGCACAGCCCTGCAGTGATCTGGAGAGGATGTGAGAGAACACCAACCTGTGTGTATTTGGCCACCGGCTGCAACAGCCACTTTTTCACAATCCTGTGTTGTAGGGAATCCTCAGACCGCTTCCTTAGATTGTACGTCCAGCTTGCTTTGGCCACAGGTGCTATTTTTGCACCCATGTTCTATTGCAATCTGCTGGATGATAGGATGAGCCAGGCAGCTGGAGGCGCAAGAGTGGGCAGGCCTGGGCGTGCACTGAGGCCGCTGGGACCTGGAGCTGAGCCTCTGCCCAGCCCTGCTGCCTGCTTGCATCTTTTTCTGAGCTCTGTGCACTTCACATTCCAATTGTTCCTCGGTTGGCAAGGACATCCACAAGACACACCGCTGGCTTTGATCATATGAGCTGTTCCTGGATGTTTGAGCTCACAGGCTAGGAAATGCAAACAACAGGACAGAGGTAGACAACCACATTTTATATCTTGCCCAGTGAGACATAAACCAAACCAAAACAAAATGACACCCATAATCACTATCACTCTTATTTCCTCAAACAGAACATATTTTAATCCAAAAATAGTGGAAAAGAAGAAAATCAGTGAAAGGCAACCTTGCCAGGCATGGGAAAGGTCTCTTACTGTGGTTTCACTGCAGACCAATGGCGATGCCACAGCTGCCCACCACCTGAAACAGAGGCAAGGCTGAATCACTGGTCTATGTGGCTGTGCCTCCCACTGTGGCATGGGCACCACTCTGGCAGGCTCCCACTAACTGCAGATTCTTCTCCGTTAGGTTGAGAGTGGACCCGTCAGTCTACCTTTTAGCAAACTCTAGCAAGTCCAGGCTGTTGCTCCCCGTTCATAGAGTAGAAGGCTTGCTGTTTACTCTGCTGAAATAAATCCTGAGGCTCAGGCCTGTCAGTGAATAAAAAGGTTAGGTAAGATGGAACAAATGCAATGCAGGAAGTGAAATGCCAGAAATTGCTTGTGTCCAGGCCAGCTAGAAGCTTTGCTCAGGGAGTCTGGCAGGCTTCCCTATGGAATGCTTACCTAACCAAAGTGTTAGGTAAGATGCTACCTGTTCTGAGTCATGTCATCAATGACAGCAAATCACTTTTCAGCGAGATTCTCTGCTGTTGCTGCCCACTGCTGACAGGCTGCCCCATCCTGCCAAAGGTCACATGCAGTAATGTGGAGTTACCCTTGGTGACTCCACAAACTGTAAGAATAATGCCTGCCGCACAACTCCTGCCCTCCAGCTCCATGGCTAGCAGCAATATGATATAAAGTGACCAGAGGTTAAAGCCCTGTATCTTGGCTTCTGCTGATTCAATTTCTGCCCCCAAAATACCCCCAACCAACCAAACCCTAAAAGCAAACAGATGTACATTGAGAATCAAAGATGGCAGGACTGGCCAGTGGCAGAAATAATACTTTGAGGAGAGGACACTGTGACTGGATTAGATGTGGAGCTTTCTACAGTGCGGCCAGTGTCCTTTCTACAGGCGGTTCCTGATACTGTGCCTGCCATGGTTCAGGCATCACATCCCCAACACAGTTCCATATGTTCAAGGTTTGGCTCCCAGCATGATGCTATTGGGAGCTGGTAGAACCTTGAAGTGGTGGGGCATGGTGACAGGTCTTCATGTCACTGGGGACGTGCCCTGGAAGAAGCCCCTCACCCCGCTAGGTGAGTGGCTTTTCTTTGCCACAGCCTCCTGTCATGACGTGAGGCATCACTACGGGTTCCAAAGCAATAGGGCTAACTGGCCATGAGAAAAGCTTTAAAACTGTGGACCAACATGAAACTCTGCTCTTTATAACTTGCTGAGCTCAGAGATTTGTTGTGTTGGAAAGCCAGCTATCACAAAAATAAGTGGCAAGAGCTCACTGCCCTCCTGCATGTGTGTTGTGCCAGGTGGAGGAGTGGGTGAATGGCAGGGTTGAGTAGCTGAGTGGAAGATCTGACTGACTGCTCTGACCAAGGCTACTGGGAGATGTAGATGCACTATCTTCACGTGGTACCCATCCATTTACCCTCCATGTTTACAAAATGCTACTTGGCCTCACTGCACACAACACAATAATATGGAAAACCCCAAAGTTATTTCAGGCCCACCATTGGTTACCCAAAGTGTGACAAATACTGTGGCAATTGGGGACCTTCTCTTACATGACTCTGGTCTCCAATGTAAGAAAGCCTAACTTGGGAAATGCACTTTAAATTATAGGTTTTTTTCAAGTCATACCCCAGAACCTCTTAATGAGGCAATTTTTTTCCCCATCCATTCCTTTGATAAATTTCAGGCCATTTAAAACAATGGATAATGGGCAAGTGAGTGGACTGGAATTCAATTTATGGTTACTTACATCTTTAGAGGAAAGGTTTCAGGACAAATTAAAAGTACTAGGCATTAATGATAAGGGTAGACCCAGTGCATATAAACAATAAGTTGTTTTTGAAATTAAAAATTATAGCCAACAGGAAACACATTATAAACAACTTTTGAGTTTGTTAATGAGAGAGATAATAATGCCAATGTTTTCTATCATCATATGCTGTGTTGGATTAGGCATTTTAGTTCATAAAATTACAGTTTATTTAGAACTTGCCCTTTATTTTCAGAATCAGTGTAAACTTGGGGAGGTGAGATACATCACTCTGGGCCAGGCTGCTCTTGTAGAATTGGAAAGATCTTTGTATGATCTTGAGCTTGTGTAAAGTCTTGTGTGTGTGTGTGTGTTTGTGTGTGTGTGTGTAAAGTCTTGAAGCTTTATTTATTTATTCATTTTTTTTTTCCTGTACTAGGGATTGATCCCAGACCTTCATACTGAGCTGCTACATTTCCAACCCTTTTTAATGTTTTATTCTGAGACAGGGTCTCTGCAGGGGTAGAATGCATAAGTACCAGGGCTCTAGACAATGCCCTCCTCCTCTTCCTTACCCACCCTCAAACCCACAGCTGTTGAGAATGCTTTTGTTTCTTTTACATTTCCCTTTTAGAAGTGAAAGCACTTTTGTGTTTCTAAGGTGGATTGATCTTGAGTTGCAGAGTTTAAAAACAAAACAAAACAAAACAAATGCAATGCAGGAAGTGAAATGCCAGAAGTTGCTTGTGTCCAGGCCAGCCGGACACTTTGCTCAGGCAGTCTGGCAGGCTTCCCCATGGAGTGCTGGCCATCGTTGATCTGGCTCAGCACCCTGCTGTCCCCAGCGCTTCTTCCAAGACAGATAAGAGGCTGATGGCATTGCCACTTGCTTGGCAACTGACCACATCTCAGGTAGCCCCCTCCCCTTTATGAGATGATACTTTTGTCCTGATGCTTCTATAGAGACCTCAGTGTACGGGCAGAAGGGACTCACAAAAAAGACCTTAACTGAAACATGATGAACTCTACTGCCATATCTGTTAAGGAGCTCGTATGTCTCCCATCCCCTGGGAGGGAGCTGGCCCACCACGCAGCCCCTCCTGGGGAATGATGTTTGGCCCCACACTTGTCTGAAGGTCTCAAGACTGGCCCGTGGCCCTTTGAGGTGCCTCAGCTGCCCCCTTCCAAGGCCCACAGCTCCGCTCCCTTGAGTCGCCTTGGCTGCCCCATGCTGCTCTGCACCTGCTGATAAAGCCACTTGATGGCACTGTGAGAACTGCAGAAAAGAGGCTGCTGTCTCCAAACTGTCCCAGCCACCGCCTCCTTCCAAACACAACAGGACAAATCACTCCCCCCCCCAGCTGTTGTGCTCCCACCCCACCCTGCTCTCCTGTCCCAGCTGGATGCAAAGATTCAGTTGCTTCTCTGCTTCTTGCTTGCCTCATGCTCACAGCCTTCTATCCTATTCTGGGGGGAGGCTTCACCCTTCCCGGTGAAGTCTATAGGAGTCCTATGCAGTCTATAGGAGCAGAAAAGACCATACAAATAAGCAAGAACTTGGGAATTTCTCTAAAAGTGAAAGCAGAAGTGCTGAAATCCTTTGGGCCGCATGACTTGCTTTCTAGAAGATGGAAGCAAACAGCTGTGGGGGAGGGCGGGAAGAGGCAGTGGGAGAAGGCACTAGGCAAGAATGAGAGGAATGCACCCAGGGCAGGGCTGGGGTCTCTGCCCTGGAATCCTGGCCTTGGGCTGCTGCCTTAAGCTGTTCTGTTCTGGGCTTCCCAGCTGCTAAGGTGTCAAAATTCTCCTCACTGGGGATAAGGGTGGGTGGGATGGGGCAGAGGGCTCTTAGCTCTGGCTTCTGGTTTCCAGCTCTATGGTCACTTCTCCTTTCCCAGAGCAAAGGGGGTATAGAGTGAGGAGACTCATGAGCTGCCTGTGTCTTGCCCCTAGACTGAAGCTCCCCAGCGTTACCTGCTGCCCCCAGTGGCTTTCCCTGGGTCCAGAGGAAGGAAGAAGAAAGTGCTGTGGCTTGGGAGGAATTTGCTGTGAGAAAAACATTCTCTCCAAACAATGACCAGGAAATATTGTCCTGACTGATATTCATGACGTGCACTGCCCTCTTGGCAGAGTTATCTGAAGACTTCTTGTGCTCCCGTGAACAGCCACAAGGCCCAGTTCCCAGACTCAGAATGGCCCACCCAGCACAGGCTGCCCAGCCCCGGGGTTCTCCTGGCCTGGCTGTGCACTCCATTCTCCTGCAGGCTTGCTGCCTGGCTCCAACCTTGACCTTGACCTCTAGCTTGCCTGGCTGTATGCAGGTGGGAGCCCTTCCTTCTCTGCTGACTCAGGCCCAGACCTGGCAGGTGCCTGCCACAACCTATGAGTAACACCAGAGTTTCATCTTCAAAGGGCCTTCCCAAGATTAACCAATTAGTCACCCTCCCCAGAGCCACAAAACAGACTATTATTGTCTTCATTAAGCCTGTGGTGGGGAGGGGTGTCAGTGGACTCCCATCTGGGCCAGAAGCATGCAAATGGGTGCAGGAGCTATGGCCACTGCAGGTTTCCCAGGGGTGGAGGAAGGAGTGATGAGCCAAGAGCTCCTGATCTACGTGGCACTGGAGCTTCTTGGAGACAGGAGTGAAGAGATCCCAGGCAGGTAGGGGAAGAAGCTGGGAAGACTTAGGCCCCAGAGGAAGAGCTCCTCACCAAAGCCAGAATGAGGAGCTGTGAAGACAGGGCACAGTGGACTCAGCCTTGGGTGCTCCACTCTGCGTTCAGCAATCCTGAGAGCTGCAATTGGGTGCCAATTCCAGGCCCTCTGAACCATCCTGGGGTTATTTGGGCACAGATGGGTGTATATGTGGGGAGCTTGACGGACCTTACATGACAACCCATTGCTCAAGTGTACCTTGTAAATGAGTGTGATTTGACAACTTTGAAGAGTATGACAAGGTTCCTCCAGTTCACAAGCCAAAGGTTGGTCCCCTTTGTGATGAAGAAAGGGGAAAGTGAGAGTTTCAAGTGTAAATGTACACCCTGGTGACAGAGTGAGAATCAAAGAACCTTCTGGTAGCTGGACAATGAAGAAATCCTTCAGTCAATCCTGTTTGAAGCTGCTTTTTATAAATTTGGCATAAATATGTGCTTGGGAATGCCAGAACAGTGTATCTGGAAAATATTTGCTACCATTAGAAACACACACATGCACATGCACACATGCACATGCACACATGCACACACACACATGCACACACACACATGCTTAGAAAGGAAAAATAAATACATAAAACAACAGAAGCAGCACATAATGCAGAGTGGCTTCTCTTGTGGTTTTTTCCATTACTTCCTCAGTTCATTTTTCTGTTGCCAATTTTAGAAGGCCATAAGTCACAGTTGTTGTTAAACTTTGTCAGTTAAAATGTAACTCTAAGAACAAAGTCATATGATATGCCCTGGCCAAGTAGCCTCTGTGGAGCAGGCCTGATGGAAAACTCACCCCTGTGAGCTGAGGACTGGGGCTGCATGTCTCCACGTATTTTGGGGTGTGTGCTACCCATTGTGATCACAGATAGTCTAACCTGTGGGGTCCCAGAAGACCTTCTATTCAAGGACTTGTTTCTCCTGTGTCACCATGAAATGAAGAGGGTCCCATTCAAATTAAAGATGATTGGTATAAATTTCATACTTTGATTTCCCCTAAAAATGATGGGATCCACTTTCTTATAAACCCAAATCTTTTTTTTTTTTTTT
>NDGN011498592.1:2786-20539 GCA_002564285.1 Tympanoctomys barrerae
GGGGAGAGAGAGAGAGAGAGAGAGAGAGAGAGAGAGAGAGAGAGAGAGAGAGAGAGAGATTGACAGAGAGATTGACAGAGACAGAGAGAGAGACAGAGAAAGAAACAGAGAGAAACAGACAGAGAGACAGATACAGACAGAGACACAGAGATGGAGACAGAGAGACAGAAGGAGGGCTAGAGCTGGAGGAGGACATTCAGTCTTTTGGGCCTACTCTAGTGACCTGCCTCTTCTTACCAAGCCACACTCCCAACAGCACAGTCAGCTGCTGAACTGACTAATGGGTGAGTCATAACCAAACACAGAGCCCCCTTGATCCAACCACCTTCCAAGAACTCTGTCACTGAGAGCACAACAGTTTTGGGGCCCACTCTTTATCTCAACCATAATGTGGTGCTATACTGTGGGCTATAACTCCCATCAGACATACATGCCTTAGTCTCATTCTCCATGGCTACAGCCATTTTCTCCCCCCCAAAAATCATCGCCCAAGCATCGTAGAGTGCTCCTTATCAGGATCAATTTGATCTTTTAAAAAACTATTTATGGCAATATGAAGGTTTTGAGCTCTTTGACCAGAGGTCTTTAATTTCTTTTCAAAGGAATGGGTGTAAAAAGCAATAGTCTAGAGAGAGCCACCTACCTAGACATGAGAAGTCACGGCCTATCTGGGAACTTGTTGCACTGTCAAAAATATTCTCTATTACATAATTGAGAATTCTGTAATAATTATCCTGTTTGTTGGCCAGGGAATGGAAAAATGGGGTTGATTTATTTTTACTAGTGTTGATACTCATGGTAAAGAATGACTTAAGTCTGACATATGTAATTATTTCACTCCTGGAAGAATTCAAATGAAATTTTTTTCCTGATTTCTATCACTTCAATCTTCTCATCTTTGTTCTAATACAGTTACTGAGATACTTTTCTTACCCAGAACTAGAATCAATCATGTTTGTGGAATAAACCCGAGAAATGTCTGTTTAATACAAACTTAGATAAAACAACTTTCAGGGTAAAGTAAAACAGTACTGGATTTAAAAAGTGGAAATTGCTAAAGTGTCTGAGGTAGCTCCTCTTCTGTATAAGTCACACATTCACACACTATACACACTCTTGGGTCAATCATACTTAAAGAATGAATAATTTTTCCATTCTATTTTATTTCATTCCAGTAAGCCTTAGAAGACACTTACACACAGGAGGAGCTGCTTCAGACACTTCCACAATTTTCATTTTTAAGATCTAGTACTGTTTTACTTTATCCTGAAAGTTGTCTTAGTCTCCATTGATTGAAATAATTTTGAAAGTTTCTGCAAGATAGATTCATTTCAAAGATTACCCAGAACTTTCACTAAATAATAATAATTTTTAAAAAAAAAATTTGAGACATGTTTTATTAAGTTGCTCAAATAGGGGTTGAACTTACCATCTTCCTGCTGCAGTCTTCCAAAGTAATAGAATTTACAGATGTGTGCCAATACTGCTGATTTCAAAAATATTTTTTCTGGTGTTATCTAATCAAATTTAGGGCAACAATCTTGCTGCTTAAGTCTTCCAGAGTTCTAGGGTTATAGCACCCATGATTGTTTTTTCCTTTTCTAAACATATTATATTCCAAATTCTTATTTAATGTGAGAATTGGGGGGAAAAAGTGATCCCCTTGGAAATACTACTGTTTAAGGAAAAGGAATAAGAAAAAAGTAGTAGGCTTCTGCTTCACAGACACTGTTGTCATCTACAGGTTGGCTAGCTGAAAGTACAGACCATGCTACCATAAAAGGGAATGAAGAGTCGGAATAGCATAGGAAGGATCTTGAGGGTTTGTTATAATATTTAAGCACTGGAGAGCACTTTTCAAAGTGGATGTTTTTACAACTTTTTTTTTCTAGGACTGGGGATTGAACCAGCACTTTCCACTGAGCTATTCCTCCACCCCTTAATATATATATTTTGAGATGAGGTATCATAGCTGTTGAGTTACCCAAGCTGAGTCTGACAGTTTGACTCCTGTGTTAGCCTTCCAGAGTGCTGATTTACATGTGTGTGGCACCACACTCCGCACAAATGATTTTATAACTCTGCATGGTGTCGGGTTCTAACAATGCTGGAGTCACATCAAGAAGCAAATTTGGGGTGTTAAAGGTCAGTCTGGAGAGTCATCTTGAAGGAAACTTTGATTTTAAAATATTGAATGTTAATTGTAAAAGAGCTTATTAAATACAAGATTAGAAAGGTCAAAGAAAATTTATATTTGAGTGGAAAGAATAAGAAAGGTCAAACCTATTCATACCTTCAAGTGTTGGCTACATTAAAGTCTGAAATTGTGATGTAATTATGAGGATCAGTTTAAATAAGCTCAAGAAGCATTCAATTTGATGTGCATGTTTCTATCTTTTTAGATTTTTTTTATTGTGGAAAGTTGCGAGCAGTTAAAATAAAATTACAGAATAGTTAATGAATTCTCATTTTACCTACCACCTAGATTAATTGTTTCAATCTGTAGTCAATCCTTTTCTAAATCAATAGTTGCACCACTTAAATCTTTTATTTATTACTTATTGAGTACCTCTAAAGATACTTCTTTGTCATAATAAATACTATAACACAATATTAACAATATTTGGTAATATCTGTTATTTATATTTTGTCTTAGAAATAGCATATCCTGTGTACTGCTTGAATCACAATCCAATAAATCCAATAAATATGTAGTCATTGCAGATGGCTCATGGCTTTCAAGCTTTCATTTATTCTTATCACTTTCCTTTGCCCTTTTGTAAGTGATTTCTGGAAGTAATGGGACATTTTTCTTTAGAGTTTTCCACAATGAGAATTATGCTGGTTGCCTTCCCATATATGTTCTACACATACCAGAGGCATGTTCAGATGCCACATGCATGTATGCTTTCTTTTGACAAAGAAGTGTCATATTCACCTCTCTTGTGACATAATGACTGATTGTCTTTCTTTTGTCATGACAATAGCTACTGGTAATGAATCTTACATTCATAACTTTTTGCTAAATGTCAATTCTCTAATTTTATCATTTATTCTTACCAGCTGTGATACTTCTATTAATAGAAACTGTATCTCATCTACTTTCGAAATATTGAATTAAACTGGTCATATAGGAAAAGCAGGCCATCTATTTACTTATTTCAAAATAATGATTTATTTGGTTTACAACTATTCTCCCATGGAAAACAGTTCTTTATGTTATCTGCTCTTAGGTTTAATGATTTGTTGTGTGTCAATTCATTAGAGTTATTATTTTTATTGATGTTCAAATAAAAATGTTTTAAGTGTTGTTTTCATATTTTGCTATCTGATTTCAATTCTTGGTAGCATCAAATATCAAGCTACTACTAAAGAACAGTTGCATATTAACCTGTACAATTTAGATAACAAAAGGACAGACCGAACCCCCCAATTATGTGTTCATGCTTCCTCCTGAATACTTCAGGTTTGTTTTCTGTCGAAGGACCAAAATATTTAAGTAAGAAGACACTCTCATAAAAGGAATGCCTACAGATTTCCCTAAAATATAAATACTGTGGATGAGGAAGAAAGCATTCTACAATTGCTTTTTTAAATAGTTATAATTATTTAATGACTGATTTAATGTATGTATCAGTGATTTTCAACATTTTATGATATTGTGTAATTACCACAACTAACATAAGATGTGAAATTTCAATTGTTTAAGGACATTTCCCCATATTTTGTTATGATTAATGATAGATAGTTGAGTGTATGAAAGTTTTAGTGTCCTTTTTTCTTCATCAGTTGTTATTATCGTGTTTTCATTTTTAGTGTTTTTGTTAGGTTTGTAGGGATATTTTTAATTATGCTATTTGAATTATAAGAGGTTTCCTTTAGTGATAACTTTTAGGTTTTTACATTTAGGTCTATGATTCTGTTCTGTTTTATTTTGGTTTGTGTAGTTTAAGGTAAGGGTAGAGGTTCACTTAATCTACACTCGCACATATAGTTCTACTGAACTATTTATTGAAAAGGCTGTCTATTCCTCATTAAATTATACCAGTGCTTTTGCAAAAGTTTAACTGACTATATATGCATGTGTGCTTCTGGATTCTGAAATATCTCATTGGCATATGTGCTTATATACGTAGCAATGCTATGTTTTCAAGATTACTGTACCTTTAGAATAAATCTTGAAATCAAGTAACGATTCTCTAAATTCAGTACTAGTTTTCAAAATTAGTTTGTGTTTTCTTGATTTTTTTTTTTTTTTTTTAGAACAAGGGATTGAACTCAGACCCTTGTGTTTGCCAGGAAAGTGCTTATTCTACTGAGTCATCTCCCTGGCCCCTTCTTCATCCTTTACATTATCTTTTTTAAGATCTCCCTCCAAATTTTGTAGAACAATCGCACCAGGGTTTTGATGAAGATTTCACTGAATTTCTAGATCAATTTGGAGAAAAAATGGTACCTTACTGATGATAAATTCAACTTTGAGTAGAGTACTTATTTCTATCTACTTAAATCTACTTTAAATCTTTCAAATTTTGCACATTCAAATACTTTATCTCAACATTCTATGACATTTAATGCTATCATAAATGTTTTTAAAACTTTCAATTTGCAAGTATTTGTTAGTAGTATATAGGAACAGAATTAATTTTTGCACATTGACATTTTATCCTGCTATCTTTCTAAACTTATCCTGCTATTTTTCTAAACTTATGTTCTAGTAGCTTCTTTGGGATTTTCTAAATAGTTGATTATACCATCTGTAAATAGAGATAGTTTCATTTCTTATTTTTAAAGATCTTTTTCATTTCTTCATTCTTATGTCTCTGGCTAGGGCTTCAAATACAGTATTGAATAGAATCAGTAAGAGAAATTTTTGTTTGTTTATGGCATTATCTTAAGAACAATAAGAGTTGTAGCTTTTAATTGGTGCCCTTTGTGGGGTAGAGGACATTCCCTTTGCTTTGTAGCTTATTGAGAATTTTCAGAATATTGGATTTGGTTAGATCTTTTTTCTCCATCTACTGAAAAGCCTGTATAGTTTGTCTTTCCTGTCTATTGTTTTAAATCACATATATTTTGTATGTTGAACCAACCTTGTTTTCTTAAGATAAACTTTTTTGATCATGATATATTATCCATTTTATATAGGGATAGATTTGATATGCTACCGACTCTGTTCTACTCATGAGGCACAAACACTGTCTTCATCCTTTCATTTTTGGTGTGTGAAGTCTTTGTGACTAGTGTTGGTATAGGATTATGACCTAACAGGGTAAACTGGGAATGTACTTATTTTCCAAAAGCTTTGTTAACAACCAGCCAAACAATGTAGAATTTTATCAGTTTATTATTAAAAAATTTTATATATGTGGTAAGCTAGAATGTATAAGTATGGCCAAAATTTTTTTTAAATCAATATTGGATTTTCTATTTCTACATTATGATATTTAACTATGTTATATTATGTAGCATTTGTGAAAGCACTCAGCTTGACCTCTGATCTCTTGATGAGTTATGCTTGATAAGTATTAGCTACCGGTAACCATAGTAATAAATATAACAAACTACCATACTTATATCCTGTGCCATGCAGAGCATTGTTTTATAGAGACAGGGCAGGAAAGATCAAACACAATACATTTATATTCAGTTATGTGGTAATTTGCTTTGCAATTATTTTGGTCTTAATGGAAATTTATTTACTTATTTATTTATTATTCTTTAAATGTATTAGGTTGTTGCAGGGTCTCCACTACACATCTTGGACTCATGGTGATCCTCCTGCTTTCAGCCTCCCTAGCGCTGGGATTATAAGTGCGCGCCACTACACCTGGGCTTGTGGCTGGCTCAGTGCATCCTCGGGGGTGGGGCTGGAGTAGCATGTAGTGCTGGGAATCGAACCAAGGTCTCTGCTCTTGCCTAAGCAAGTGCTGCACTCCGTTGAGGTATATCGCCGGACCTTAATGGAATCTTAAAGGTATTTTTTAAAAATTCTAACCGAATTATTCTTTTAAACACTTCTTCCAAAATATATAATTAATTCTGCGATTGTAATAGTAATGAGATAATATACAAAAAGAAGTTCGCCTTTTTCTCTTTAATGTTAATCTTCACAAGAAGGAAAGAATAGAAGTTAAAAGACTCAAAGTGTGACCTATTTCCTACTCTATATTCTTGAAATTTGTGTACACTGGTGTCGGCATAAAGGAAGATGTATAAGAATTTGCTTTGTCTGAGAATTGTTATTGTCTCTGGTCATTAAACCAGTGGGTAAGGCTGAAATCTGTGTTTTGACAATCTCATCAGATACTGTTGCTCACGAAATCTTAGCAGCACTGGCTGAGCAGATAATTGGCAAATGAGGCGGCTGGAAACAGCCAGAGTTAATCCCGGCCCCTGTGGAGCGAGCTGGTTCCCCCATTTGATTTAAAATACGCTGTTGTCAGCTGCGGTCTGAATCCCTGAAAAGGCACCGGTTGCTCATCCTAGCGAGTGTGTTCAAAGACCCATCCTCTCTCCTTCCTGCTCACTCATGTTATCTGCATAAAGTAACACTGAGGAAAAAACTGCGGAGCGTGCAGACACATAGAGAAAAGTGTTTTAAAACAGTATAATCAGAAATCTGGGTGCTGTGTGTATTCTGTCTTTTTCCTAAAAGCCAACACATTTAACTGTTAGGTGCCTCCTGAATATCTGAAAATTAGCCAATATTTAACAGGCCAGCCATTTTTCTTTTAGGTCTGCCTGCTTGTCTATTGGTCAAATTATGAGTTAGCCTAGTGGAATTTACAAATTTATCAATCATTCAAAACATAAACTAGGAAAAGAGAAGATAAACCATTCTAAGTTTGAGGCCTGGGTCTTGACTTTATCCTCCTCCCACGGTCTTCCTTACTTTATCCACATTGTCATTTATTTTTATTCTATGCTGTCTTTCAAACACTAGAGTGCCTGCTCATTGTGCACACTGCGATGTAATAGTCTATGTTTAAGTCAAAGCAATTTAAAGATACCTCTACTACATGATATCTCTAACTTAGGAAGATAAATTCTAAAAGCAAAAGAAATGGATGATGATTAATTCTTTCTGGTATTTGTAGATTAAATCACTTAAAAAATGACAATTTACTGGTGACTCAGCTGATATTACAATTTTAACCAGCCAAGTAATAGATTTCAAATAATATTAGAAAAATAATTTTTCCAAGCAAGGAATTATATGCCATCTTTTCATAATTAAACTCAATAGAATCTGAAATCCAATCTTTATACAGTAGGAATTAAGGATTGTTTGTTATTATTCTTCATCCAAGAATCATAATCAGTTTACATATTGGTCTGAGTGTTCAGAATAGAGAATGAAATAGGACCTTTCTTTTTAGTGTTGTAAAAGATATTTTTATTAGTGTTTAGTGGGTTATATTGTTGTTACTGTCCATCAAAGACTAGATAATCTTTTTTAACTGTATTTAGTACAAGGTCTACATGGTCTCACAACACAGATTGGACTCTTAGTGATCCTCCTGTTTTCAGCCGCCCATGCACTGGGATTACAGGTGGGTACCACCATGCCCAGTCTCAGTCACCGTCTCAGTGCAACCTGTGGGTAGGACCAGCATGGCACACTGGGGGTTGAAGAAAAGCTAGATTTTGTATATGGACAAATTATTATTTAATGAAATATTTACAACAAGGTGTTTGTATATATTCAAGGGTCACCAAATTGCAAAGTACTTGAACACTGTCTAATGAAATGTATGTAATATATATTAAATATATATATGAAATTATATATATATATATATATATATATATATATATATATCCACTCTTGTCAGGAACTCTGAAGGGGCCATGATTTTGCTCTACTGCAAAAAGATTTATTACTGGGACTTTATTATTCAGCACCACAGGAAGCAAAGCTTTCCATTTGCACTAGTTTGGTCTCCTAGCTACTACTCTAGCAGGTACTTATTCTAGCCCCTCTCAGGTCCCAAGAGGTCATGAGGAGTATGGTCCAGATAGAGGAAACACACAAAGTAGTTTTGTCACTGCTGAGGATCAATAAGTTTAGGAAATCACCAATGTTATGAAGAACTGGTATCAAAATCTGTCCCACATTGTCCTGCAAGTTGACACATTTCTTACTATTCCTGTTTGGAAACCATACTTCTGCCCTTATGTAGGCACAACCTCTATTTTGCAAGGTTATAGAGGAAGCATCGTTAGAAAGATAACTGAAGGAGGTGAGGAATTTTCTCTTGGCATCCTGGGTACATTGGGGTGGGGAAGGAGAAAGTCACAAATGATGTGACTTAGTCTTGAGCAGAGCAAACAATAGATTGGAATGAGTTCATTTACAGAAACACACAGAGGGAGCTTCCAGTGCCATCTGTGTAAACAGTTCTGTGATGTTAGTCATTTATTTTTCAGTTTTCTAAGTCTCCATTAAATAGTTACTAATTTAATTTTTCTCTATATTTATCAAATAAATGAAATGTTTCAAAATATTTTAAAGCAATGATGTGTCTACTATGAAAACCCTGTACAGTGTTAGAGGAGGTCCTAGATAGAGGCATGCCCCATGGCATCTCAGATCTATGGGTCTCCTGGGGGACACTAGCTTCCAGTGATGAATTGTATATTGGCACCGGTGAGCCAAAGAAACACTTGCCTTGTTAGGGTGGCAGACCATAGCTGATGAATGGTAACCAGCTATGCAGTCCTTCAGTTTAGGAACACTCTTATAATATTTCAGTAACAACTTGAAATAGAAAAAGAAGAATTTGACAAGCAGTAATAAGAAACTAGATATTCCATCATTGTAATTCCTGTTTCATAAGCGTATCTGCTCTTTGTGAACTCAGTTGCTATAAAAACAGACTGCACGCTGCTGACACATGGAAGCACATTGTCACAAGCAATTACAGGGTACTACATTAAGCTGCCATGTACTATATTATAGGCCACCAGGCTTCAATGTTCTCTTGTAAAGGCCATTGTAATGAAGTCAGTTTTATGTTTTAAATGAACAGTACTCTAAATTTTTACTCAAAATGTTAAACAGGCCAACACTTTATACATAGAATAACGCAGTTTGATCAATTACACTTGTAAGTTGATTTTGAAAAACACTTAACAAAAACTAAATACCCACTACAGTAGAAAAATTAGTCACTAAAAATTGAGGATAAAATGTTTAGTCAATAGGGTGTTCCCTTGAGGAGGTCCTCATTTGTAAATACCTTTTCACATCCACCCCTTAGATAGTATTGGCTATCCAAATGGCATCAATCAATGAAACTATGTTATCTTTTGGGACAGTATTTATATATTTGAATGAATATTATTCTCTTGAACTATTTGTTTTATTGTGATAGTGCTTGCCATCATCTTCTTCAAAATATTTTAGTGTATTTTTAGTACTGAGTTCTGTGATGGCATCTTTTCATCTTACGCATTTCAAGTTTATTTGTATTTTAAACAATACCTGATTCACATGATTTATTACCAAACATCTTCAGATATAAAATTGTAAAAAGTCTTTAGGCATCTTGTTCCCTTCTACCAAATTGCTGTTGTCCAAACCTTGAAAAAGTAGGCACTGTAATTACTTTTTTGTTATCCATCAGCAATTTTGTTTGTGAAACAGAGTCTCTAACTAAGTAGTTCAGGCTGCTTTTGAACTCACTATGTAGGTCAGGCTGCCCTTGAACTCATGTTGACCCTCTGTCTCAGCCTCAGAGTGCTGAGATTACAGGCAAGAGCCACCACTCCCAGTTTTTTATATACAATTAAATGTGTCTATTTCCACATAGTCTCACAAAACAGTGCAGTGCCAAATAAAAAAATTACATTTTTAAAGGCATTGTCATTTGTATTGCCATTCTGTAGATAAAATTGGAACTCTGAAGTTTTATAGCTTGCTCAGCATCATATAACATAGAACTGAAGGTGAGAAGATTCAAAATGAAGCCTATTTGTTTAGTTCTGTAATCTACATGTTTCTTTACAAATACTAACAATTTGCTTGACTGTAGATGAAACAAATGCTAGCTGACCCTTTCATGTACATAAGGAAAGGAAACAAGGAGGAATGACTGAATCTCCTGATATTTTTGTAGTGTTCTTACCATGACGACATGTACTAGTTAGTGATATTGAACCAATCAACTTCATGTTACCAAGAAGTAAACAATGATGTCTACTTAGTGTATGTGTATATGCACAAATGTATTCAACAAATAGGGAAGAATACTTATGATAATTATAATATGCATTTCTGTAACTGATCATGCAGTCATAGTTGGCATTTATAACTATGTTCTTCTAGGACCTATTTTGTATTCCCTTACTCCTCAACAAGCACTTCAACAGGTCTTGGCTTGTCAGGAGGAAGGTTCTGGGCCATTTGTCATTCTGCCTGGTTTGGGTGTTTTTAGTTTCCCACTGACCTTTATAACAAGGGAAAGTAATCCTGGCCAGCACTAAACAGGATCTCCTGCACTCCCAACATATGCTTCTTTATCTGCATTGTGGAATAGTCCACTTTCCTTGGTGTCTGAATCAACCACCCCCATCAGCACTGCAATTCCCTTTTAGTCTCTTGTCCCAAAGGCATCCAATTCAGTTGGGTCATTGTTTTCCCCTTTCCTTCTGCCCTCTGGCACTAAGACTACTAAAATAGTAGGCATAAATTTATGAAAACAGGAAACACAATGTTTGCTAGTGGAACACTAGGGACGATGGTGAGCAGTACCATTCCCACCCACCACCTCTCCCCTTCTTGTTTCCTGGACCTAGGAATCCTGGTTCTGTGAGAAATAGTATCAGACATCAGATGCTGACTTTAGGTCTATATAACCTCTGGAAAACCTAGTCTCATTCCTGCCACATTTTGCCAACTACCTGGTTCTGTGATCTTTAAAAAGATTACTTCACCTTTCTATCAATCTAGCTGCTTCTAGATGATAAGAGGCAGAAAGACCCATGGATTCCATGAGCATAAGCCCTTTTCCACACTTCTTGGGCCATGAAATGCTTTTGTTGGTCAGAGGCTATTGTGTGTGTGATACTGTGATGGTTAATGAGACATTTCATAAGGTTATATATTACGGTTTTGGTACAACCACTACAGGCAAGGCAGGCAAACCATACACAGAATAAATCTCTATTCAAGTAAGGACAAAATTTTTCCATTTCCAAGATGAAAGTATTTCAGTCTAACCAACCTGTCATCAAGTAGCATGGTGAATGGGGCCATTCTGGGGCTCAGCATTGGTTTCTGCTGCTGGCAGACAGGGCATTCAACAGAGACTATAACCAGGTTATTATTGGTGAGTGGAGGTGCATGTGGTTAAGCCCATTCATAACCCAGCTTTTATGACCACTTGATTTGTAGATTCATTGGGCAAAGAAAAGAACAACTGAAGCAAAAGGTTGACATCTATCCACAGAGAAGGTCCTTCTATCCACATAGTTATTAAAATCATCCTCTGCTGAGGTGACCTTTTGGTGAGCATTTACAAGGGATGCAAATATAGTCACACTATTTGCCTATCTATATATTTCATCCTTATATGTCTCTGACACTAATTTTCCAGTCATATTTCTTTCATGTTTCTGATCTTCTAAGCAGACCTTTGGCTGCATCCACAAATCAGCATATGGTTGCATATCTAGTCATTTTTTCATCCAAACAAAATATAAAGCCAGCTGTGCTGTCCAAAGTTCTACCCATTGTGAAGATTTCTTTTCACTACTGACTTTTAGGAATGTCCTAGAAAGAGGTAATGCTTCGTCCACTTTTGGGTTGTACCTGAGTAATATGCAGAACCATCTGTAAACCAAGCCCTAGTCTTCTCTTAACTTATCACAAAGTACATCGGGTGAATACATAGATACATGTCAGAGAAATCACAGGAATAGGAACCATGGTCATCTGGACTTTTTCTTCAGGTATCTCCTCCTACCTTCCTAAGTTTCTTGGGCCCAGTTACATAGATACCACTTCCATTTGATGATGTACTATTACCGTGCTTGTCCAACGCATGATTTGGTGGGTCAGGCTACATCAACTTCATGATGGGCAGCTCAGGTAGCATGGTAACCTGATAGCCCATAGTCCAGCATTCAGCTTCTACTAAGGCCAAGCAGTAGGCCAAAACTGTTTCTCAATGGGTGAGTAGTTGACTGGAGATGATGGCAGATCCTTGCTCCAAAATCCAAAGGCCTCCACTGTGATTCGTCTATATCGGCCTGCCAGACACTCAAGACAGCATTCTATCTGCCACTGACAGTTTTTAAAATAGTTTTCCTCTTATGCAGGGTCTCACTACACAGTCAGTCTCATAGGGAGCCTCCTATCTCTGCCTCCTCAGTGCTGGGATTACAGGTGTGGCCAAGTTCTGGGACCAGCACAGCATGCAGTGCTAGGGATCAAACTTGTAACCTTGCTCCTGCCAGGCAGGTGATTAGCCTGCTGAGTTATAGCCTCAGACCTGTCACTGACCTTTTAAGCACCACTGGGTCTGCTTTACATATCAAAGAGTAGCCAGGACCTATTTTAGTGACTTCTGTTGTTCTAGACCCCATTAGCTATCCAATCTACTTCATCAACAGATGGAAGAAGCACATCCAAGTAGGAAGTCCTTGCCTCCAAAATCCAAAAAGATCCACTCAGCATGGTGCCTCTTTTTCAGTTTTAGGAAAGCCAAGACACAACAACTTAGTCTTCACTTTGTGCAGAGTGTGTCCACATTCTCCACGTTGTTAGAGCCCTTAGAACTCTCACCAAGGTAGAGGCAACTTGAATTTTACTTGGATTTGTTTCCATCCTCTGACAACAATACTTTACCAAGAACTCCAGAGTTAATGCTACCTCTTGCTCATTTGGTTAAATCAACATGATCTCACTGATGTTTTGACCAGGGTCATAGTTGTAAAAAAAAAAGAAAAGCAATCAAGATCCTTGTGAACTTGAAAGAGTTGACATGCCCCTGTTACTTCTCTCTCATTACTGGGACAAAATACTCAATACTCAAAGCTAAAGGACAAAGGTTTATCTAGCTCACAGTTTGTAGAGATTTCAGTCCCTAGTCAGCTGGCTGCAAGGCCAAGGGGTACACAGGAGAAGAGCACCTCCTCACAGCAGCAGAGGATACCTAAAGTGACGGGGGAAGACAAAAGGTTTTCTGTGCCTTGTATGGTTTTTTAATATTAATACTATTTGTACTTTATGGACTACATTATTTATGATAGAATTTAATAATATTTTAAGTTGTAACAAACATATTCACTTAAATATACAGTGATTTCAAATTTTACTTGCACACATTTCATATTAATTCAGTTTTACAATATTTCTATGACTTTATTCCTTGTGTTTATTTCCTTTGAAAAACTGCACATAAATTCTATAACTAATACACTATAATATGCTTTTAGTCTTTATAATTTGGGCTTTTGAGATCTTTCATACATATTAAATCATGTAATAAATGTTCTTTAATGTCTATCCTCTTGCAGTTAACATCATTTGTTTGGTGTTGATCCATGTTATAGCATATATTGGTGCTTTATTATTTTTCATGACCGAGTAGTACTCCATTGTAAGAATATGCATATCTTATTAATTGATGCTATCTACCCACCTATAATTATACTTAAATTCAAGCAAAAGGGTTGTCATTGAATATGAAATAGAATAGCTGTAATACAGAGGACATAATGTAACAAATATCAGTAAGACTGCATGAACTTGAAACTCTCATTTATTGTTAGTGAAAATATAAAGTAGACTAGTACCTTTGAAAATCTTTTGACAATTTCTTAAATGATTTAATGTAAACTCATAATAAGAATCAGTATTTTATTCATTTTATCCAAATGAAACACATTTCTACATAGATTATACAAAATCTTTCATAGAATATTGACAGTGAAAACCTAGATATAATCCAAATTTCCATCTGTCCCTTATATAGTATGCAAGCTTCTCAGCCTAGAGTGGGTATGGGACTCACACCCTTAATCCAAGAATTGAACTGTGAATCATTCACAGACTCTAGATTCAGCCATTGCAAAAAGCCCACTCCTGTCACCACATGAAGCTTTGTGTGTGACATTCAGACACAAACCACAGCATCCCTGAAGTAGTAAAGGTACTTTTCTGGCATTGCCAATTGAAAGAAAATTGCTTCTTAGGATATTATGGATACATATAGAGAAAAATGCAAATGCTAAATACCTGTATATCTGGTACCAGGAGATATGCTAATTTGCCCAAGCAAGGAAACCACAACTGCTACAGCAACTGCTATTGGAATTACCACTTGATTAATTTATGGTAATCCGCCATCATTCTCCAAGATTTATCCATCTTATGCACAAGTAAAATATGAGAGTTAAATGGGGATATGGTGGAAATCACAACCTGTGCATCTCTGAAGTCCTTAATGGTGCCCCTGGTTTCTGCCATACTTCCAAGGAAGTGATTAAAAAAAAAAAGCAAATAAAAAAATAGTAAAAAAAAAGAGATACAGAATTTCACTAAATAAAATTATTGGTTGTTATATTGCATATTGTTGTCTTAACATTAGTTTTCACAGATTACCAGATATAAGCATGCAAAATTGGTCAAAAGTTAGAAATAACTGAAAAGAAAAGAGGAAACAAAATAAGCATTAACTGCTCCTTTCAATACACCAGCAGAAATCAACAGTACAACTATCCAATCTATCCTATGTATATACATATATATTTCTTTTTCCCTTCCTTCTTTCTTCCTTTTTTCTTTCCCTCATCCCAATTGCTCCTTCCCTCAGAAGTTTCTTTCCATTTCATGGTATCTATTGTACCTTTTAGATTTCATTTACTCTTACAGGTTCTTACACTAGGAAGTCAATATAAGACTTGGTTGAGCGATTGTGATTCTCTGTTGTCATGATTTAAAGTGTACTTTGTTCCTTTGCATAAAATATTTCTGCTTATGTAAACCCAATAAAAATTTAGTAGGCTTCCTATTTCACTTTTAGAAACACCACGACTAATGCCAACAATTCATGTCTAAATATGTCAGACTATTTTTTTCAGACTATTTTGATTGTTGTTTTGCTTCTGCAGTCTATTACAGTAAGTTTGCTCAACTTACTTTTGACAGTTGAATGCTACCACTTGTCCCCTAACACTTCGATGAAATTAAATTCATAGTTTTTTAGTTCCCACTTGAGTAACTTTAGTCCCTAGGGTCTGTCATAGAGAGAAGAGCAATGACAGAACTCTTCAAAGACAATGGTACTTAGCACAAATTTGTTTATTAAGGTATTTGTGAAGGATATGTTTTCTGGACTCTTTTAGTGTGAAGGATTAGGTTTTACCTGACAAATCAACTGGTGCAATCCAGTTTCTCTGAGTTTTTGAATATTCTCATCAACAGTAAACTCAGGAATGCCAGGTATTTTTAGTTCGTTCACAGTGGGCCATCTTTTGATATGTATTTCAGCCAATGAACCAAATTAATTGCTGGCACATTTCTTTTAACTTCATGAGTTGGACCATTAAATTCAGAATCTCTACTTTATGGGCCAAAATGAAAAAAACTCAGCCTAATCCAGGGTTATGTTTCTTGCACTATTTTCTCATATTCTTAAAATCTACTTCAATATTATTTCTCAAAACTCTGCTTGTAAGAATTAGAAAACTCAAGAAGTTATTTTACAGTATAGGAGATTTTCTAATTGGTTATAATGTATACCTCAACTTTTGGAGGATTCTGACATATGAGCTTGGTTATAAGCCTACAGGCAAAAATGGTCAGTTAAGGTTGGTTCTGAAGAGTATCAGCTTTGTCTTGCTTGGTAATTGCATCAGAGTACATCGTTACTGTTTTCATAAGGCAACACAAGATTAATTTCCTCAGTTATAGGAGGAATGGGCCTAAGCCATAAAAGTGATTATCAAGATGCCTTTGCCAATGAAGGTAGGAAATCTCTTACTCGGAAAAAATAATGCCATCAGTATTCAGGAGTTCAGTTCTCTGAGTTCATCAGATGCTTCCCATACATCTCTATCCTGACGTATGTCATTCTTTTCTTTTCCTTTCCTGTCCTATCCTGTCCTGTCCTGTCCTTTCCTTTCTTGTTTGTTGGTAAATGTTTGCAGCACATAATGCTTACGTTTTCTTAGGAGTAGGTACATGCACATAATATGCCTTTTTTCATTCTCTTTCTCCTGCAGACTCTCCTTGCTCAATCTCTAGATCTCCTTCGTTTTTGTAAAAATATCTACTTTCCTGTTTGTTACTGTCTCTCTTTAATATATATTTATATTAATATATAATATATTTATTATATATATTTTCTTATGCAAGAAAAGTTATGTAATTTTAAGCTTGTATTTCTGATTTATTTAACTTAAAACTATGGTCCCAAAAACTCTAATAGAGGAACACAGCAAGCAAGATTGGCAGATAAAAAAGGGGGAAATAAAGAAATAACAGAACAATACAATGATAGATAAATTCAGCATCTTTCAGTAATAACTCAGTGCAAATGTCTTAACTCCTATTAGAAGACATGGACTGGCAGGCTGACTCACAAAGCAAAATTATCAGCTCACTGCATGAAAGAGACACATCTAACCACAAAAGAAAATCATAGATTAAAAGTAAAATGGTAAAAAACAGTATTCTACGACATATACACCAAATGTCTCTGTACCCAACTTTATAAAGCACACACAACTGGACATAAAAATATCAAATAAATACCAATACAACCACAATGGGGAGGACTTTAATACCCATTTTTATAAAAAAAATGGATTGACTAAACAAAACATTAATAAAGAAATATTAGAGCTGATTAAATAAGATCCATATTGCAAACAAATGGACTTAATATCCACAGTGTTTTGTCCTATGGCAATAGGAGATACATTCTTATAGTATCACACAGAGCTTTCTCCAAAATATGCCATATGCTAACCCATAAAGCCTTCTTAGATAAATGTAATTTTGCCCATTCCTGCTATCAGATTATAGCACACTGAAACTGAAAATCAGTCACACAACAAACCAGAGAAATTTTATTTACAAACACATGGATATTAAATAACATAGCATTGAACATTCAGTGGGTCATAGATAAAGTCAAAGAAGAAATTAAACAATTTCAGGAATCAAATGATAAACATAAAATAAATGAATTCTTGAGTCATAATTAAAAGAAGGAAATTTATTTCTGTGAATGATCACAATGAAAAATTTAGCAAGCTCAAATAAATAACCATGTACCTCAAGGAGATACTAAAATAAGAGGAACACAAACAGAAACAGTATAGTGAAGAAACCATAAAGATCAGAATAGAAGTTAAAAACTTGATACTAAAAATGCATGTTATCATGGAAACAACCCAAATGCCCATCAACTGAGGAATGCATAAAAGAGATGTGGCATTTTTTATGCAATGGAGTGTGATTTGGCTATAAAAAAAGATAAATTTGATGCTTTTATAGGTAAAATGATGTGACTAGAGACCACACTCGTAAGTGAAATAAATCAGACTCACATGTGTAAACATCATATTGTCTCCCTAGTGTAAGAAACTGAAAGAATAAATAAAATCTGAAAGACACAAAGACACAATACATACTGTGAAAGAGAAAGAAACTGCTCAAAAGCAAAGGACAACTGGATGGGGAAAAGGAGAAAAGAAAGAAGGAAATATATATATATATATATATATATATATAT
>NDGN011498607.1:1697-15405 GCA_002564285.1 Tympanoctomys barrerae
GAGACAGAGACAGAGGCAGAGACAGAGACAGAGACAGAGACAGAGACAGAGACAGAGACAGAGCGCTCAACCTGGCTCCAGAGGTGACGATAAATGGGAAGGGTGGAGAGACAGGATGAGCTGGACCTGCAGCTCCAGCCAGTGGGAAGGAAAAAGCAAGTGGACGGTCCGTTCTCAGCAGATGGTGACACTAAGGGGAACGGCCTTCTGCTTATCTCACAGGCATGCATCTAGAACATGAGGGCTGCATTTTTGCTGCCAAAGGTGGTATTCAATTCTATTACCGAAGAGTGCATCATCCCTCTGATGAAAAGATCCAAGGAGAGGAAGCTGTAATAAGGACATAAGAAGCCAGGAGAGAATGCACTTCAAGTCCCCCGAGCCTCACTTCTCCATCGACATTTCAAAATTCTATTGTTAAAATAAGCTTTGATCCCATGATGGGAAAAAATGGTTTGCACTGTCATGTTAATGGAAGGGCTCTCTGAGGGGCAGGGAGCTCTGAGGACAGACGGAAGGTATGTGGTAGGCTGTGGCTTGGGCCAGGACCCCTGCAAACCCAGAGCTCCGGAAGCTTCAGGCCTGGGCCTGGCTCTCCACCAGGCCTCTATTCTACATGCTCAGTAGACCGTGGACCCTGTGTCGGCCACTCCTAAGGACAGTGTTGAGAGTTAATAGGCTTGTGTGGGTCAAAAATACAGGGAGACACTTGTAAGAAAGTAGTAGCTGGATCTCGAGGCCATGACAAGTGACAGAAACCAGACACAGAAGGTTAAGTATCACATGGGGTTTCTCAAGAGTGAGGCCCAAAATATCAATAAGTTGAAGAGCCAAAGGAAAGAGAGATGGCAGGGTTGGTGGGGTTAGACTCTCTGGAGATGGGAAGGGGATCAAGAGGAGGGGAGACAGGGCAGTCGGTGGAGGAATGGACATAACAGTGATGGAGCTGAGATGGGCTGTGGCTCAGTTCCGAGAGGAGTGTGGTTATTATGTAGCACACACGTGCGCGTGCACGCGCGCACACACACACACACACACACACGCACATACACTAATAATAATAATAAAGTCAAAATTGCAAAGAGTGAGATTCACAGAGAAACTACAAAATTTACTGGACAGATTACATAGTTGTTAGGATTTGGGTGCCCGAGAGGGGATCCAGCTGTCCGGGACCTTGGCTGCGATGGGGCCAGGAAGGAGGGGCAGGCCTGGGGCTGAGCACGGAGGGCTGTAATCTCTGAAGAACAGCCCATAGGGAGGAAAGGCCATGTGACACAGGGGCGCCCGGATTTGCTGCAGTCGCACCCAGAGGGCCCTGGCCAGGCCTCAAGAACCCGAGCGGTGGCAGCATGGTGACGCTGAGGGATGTTCTTGAGACTTACTGCACGTCATGAATGGTGCCAAGCCATTCCAGGCCGCATCTCTGCGGATCCTTGATGGTGTCCCAATGAACTTGGTGGCATGGCTGTCCCACAACACCACAGAGAAGACAAGCCGAGAGGTCCAGGGACTTGCCTGCAGGCACAGGGCTTGTGTGGGGGCAGAGTCAGATCCAAGTCCAAGTTAGAGACCCGGAGCGACCTCTAAATGGTCGCATTAAAGCTAGAGAACACAGGTGCCCTCCCTCTACCTCCTCACACCCGGCCACGCTTCCCCACCCTGTGCACCAGAGCCCCCTTTCCCTGACACCCCTGAGTGCAACCCTGGCCCTCCTGGCTGTGCCTGGCTCCTGTGCCTCCGGAACTGTGCCTTAGCTAAACTCTCTTTCCTTACAAACTACTCAGCATCAGCTACTTTGTTACAGGTACAGAAAATGGACTAACGGGAGGCCCAATTCTAAATTCCTGTGAAAGGAACCTTTGAGGCCCAGCTCATCGTTTTAAGCGAAGGCCACATCAGAGCCTCAGGCCCCTCAGTGCCAAGCTGTCCCTGGCTGTCAGTGTGGGGTCTTCAGAGCAGAGCAAAGCAGGTCTCATGGCTGGCTGGGACCTCTCGCTGCTCCATGCCATGGAAGGAAAGAGAGAAAGAGAGAAAAGGGCCAGCACAGGAGGAGGCCTAGCTCCCTTCTCGGACAGTGATGTTAGTCCATTCATGACTGCGTGGCCCCCTCATGCCTCCACACTAGCAACTGGGATTCAGTTGCCAGCACAGGGACTTCAGGGTCACTCCGGCCTTGTTACAGCCCACTTCTATCCCTGCTTTGGCTCCTATTGAAAAAGAAAGAAGAAAAAAGGAAAAATCAATGTTGGTGAAATCCAGAAAGCTGGCACCCAGTGAATCGGGGCCAAGGTCCACATTCCCTCGGCAGGGGGCACTGGCTCTCCCCACCCCCACCTTGCAGCCTCGCCTCAGGCTCTGGACCCCCTGTTCCTCCCAGAGGGCAGGGCCTCACCCCAAATCCCTACCCTAGGTCACCTTAGCCCTCCTCCCTCTCTCAGCTGCCTCCCTATCACCCTTTCTCCCCACCTTCTTCTCAGTCACTTTTACCTTTTCTTGTTCCTTCCCAGCAGCAAACCCTACCCTCCTAGAGATGGGGCTTGCTCAGTCTCCACACAGGGCTCCCAACCAACAGAAGGGGCTTCTGTGGACCCTGGCCTCCGTGGACCCTGGCCTCCGTGGACCCTGGCCTCCGTGGGCCCTGGCCTCCGTGGACCCTGGCCTCCGTGGGCCCTGGCCTCCGTGGACCCTGGCTTCTTTGGACCCTGGCCTGATCTGCCCCAGTGATGGCTTAACCCACAATCAGAACCAGGAGAGGAAGAGATTCCTGGCTTGAGAGCTGCATTCCCAGGCCTGGAATGTGGAGATCAACCCTAATCCTTCCCCTTGTTACCCAATTGCACAATATTGGACCCAAGAGGCCACCCCTAGGAGGCACAGGGAGCCCCTGCGCTCCATGCAAGAGTGGGGCTCCTCCGTCTGAGAGGCCTGGGATGCGCACCACTCGGCGGCTCAGTCCTGGGACCCGAGCTAAGTCCTGCGAGCTCAGTAATGATGCATCTCCTTTAAGACTCGTGTCTCGGGATAAATAGATGGGCTGCATCCCAGGGCCAGGAGCCTGAGACAAGAGGACCGCTGTGACTTCCAGCCAAGCCTGGGCCACATAGTGAGACCAAGGCCACCTGAACTACATAGCAAAAGCCGGTCTCAAAATGACAACAACAAACTATGAAGCCAGCCTTTGTCCTACATCCTGTCCCACTCCTCCAGCCTGCCTGCCTCCTGTGATGCTTCCTGGGCCTGGGCTCCAGGGCTCACCTCCTCTAAGCTCTATCATCCAGTGCCCCTGGAGCCCCCTTGCCTCAGTCTCCCTGAGTTGTCCCCATAGCTCTGCTCCCTGCCCCAGCCCCAGCTGAAGCCAAATCCTTGGACCTTCCCTGTGCAGAAGGGAAGAATTACAGGGCGGCTTCACTTCTGCCTCACGTGTGGGTACATCAAGAACGGAACCTCACTCTACCCCTCAAGGTTCAAACAGCCCTGCCTTTCCCCTGCCTTCCTCTCTCCTTCCTTCTTCATTTCTTCCTTCTCCTCCTTTGTCCTTTCCCTTTGTACTCCTCCGTTTCTCTCCCAGCTATCTACCTTTGTTCTTAAAATTCATACAGAAGCCGGCACAACGGGACCCCCCAGGGGAGGTGGGCCTGTCCCTCTGCCTACCCCAGCGGCAGCCGCCTAGGGCCTCCTCCTCATGCAGGAGCCTCACCCCATCTTTCTCCACTGCCCGCTCAGACCACAGTCTCCATGGAGATGCAGTCCTCAGTGCTTTCCTCACCCTCTGCCTTAAAGGATCCTCCTCTCTGGCTAGCTTTATTTTTGATTATTAACAACTTGTGCATGGTAAATGACACATGGTAAAGGATCCTAGGGGCATGGTGGGCTGAGGGACCAAGGTCCTCATGGTGAAGGTGGGGTGTGCTCCCTCAGGTGGGTGGAGGAAGAGGAGGACCAGGTGGCTGTGGGGAGAAGCAGGGGTCTGCAGGGCTTGCAGCTACCAACGCCCGTGCCCACCACGCCACACCACAGATGCTGCTGCTTGGATTTGTCCATCTGACCCTCCACCTAATTTCTCCAGATAGCAGATCTCAGATACCCAAGCGTGGTAAGACCTCGAGGGCAGTGCACACCCTTTCTATTAAACTTAAAACTTATATGATGCAGGGTTTAACTGAGCAAAGGATTCACAAATGGGACCACTTTCAGAACCAAAAACGGTTGAAAGAGTTCTACTACACACCCTGGGCTTCTGACATTTACCAACAGGAGACGGAAGTGAGGCTGACGGCTGGATTGGGTAGAGTCCCACTTTTCCTTGATGTAAAAGTGGTCTGCTCAACAGGCCTTGGTGACACACTGAAGCCCAGCTTCTGTGATTGGTTGAAGCCCAGATGCTGTGATTGGCTGACGTTCAGCTTCTGTGATTGGCTAAAACCTGGGACTCAGTTACTTGCTACTGAAGTACATTCTTGTAGTAGGTGTTTATTTAGCCTTTGTACTGAGTCCCTTACTGTTCCCTGCATAAGAATGTAAGTACACAGGTAGACGCGGGCCAAACTTAGCTTAATTTAACACTGCCCAGGCAAGAATCTGGGAAAGAGGAAGAAAAGATGATACTGAAGGAAGGGAGGCCTGGGACGTAGCCCTAGGATATTCAGGACCCACGGAGCTGATGGTGGCTCCCTGGAAGACAGGATCCCTGGCAGAGCTGCGTCTGATGCCACTCTGACCACAGAGGGCTGCTAGGGGGCACAACTGGCTCTAATCAGTTCCCAGCTGACTTCCAGAAAGTGGTTCTCTGGGGTCAACCTCTCACCAGATTCCTACCCAGACTGGAGCACCAAAGGAATGAGAGCAAAACCACGTCCAATATTTAATTGAGCTCCGCGATGCTTGGTTCACATCCAGAGGTTAGTTCACATCCACAACTGACCGAGCAGAAGCCCAGCAGCTGGCTGAGGAGAGCGACCACCGCCAACACTGAAAGCCCCTACCATGCGCCCGTGGCTTTCGACTGTCTCCCAACCACCTAAGAACCTAGTGAGGTGAGCGGTACTGATGGGGTTTTTCACAGGAGGAAACGTAAGCTCGGGGCTGCCGGGAATGGGTCCCGGATCCGGCTCCAGTTGTGCTCTCCTCGCCGTTCCATCAGTGAGTTCCAGGACAAAGGCTGCCCTGCGAAATCACATGCACACACGGCTCCGCTGGGCACTTAAGCCCAATAACCATTTGGGTTGATTTGTAACTTATAGTGTGAGTGGTCGGTCACAGAGGCTGACAGGGTAACAGGCCATGGCCCCGGGGAACAGACCTGCTGTTTGTAGCACTCGCTCGTGCTGATGCTGTGAGGCTTGCGGGGAAATGCTAAGTGCAATTTCTTTACTTTCTTTCTTTTTACTTTTTTTTTTTTTTTGTATTTTAGGACAGGGTATACAAGGTAGATCAGACTCGTAGTGATCCTCCTGTTTACAGCCTTCCAAGCGCTGGGGATACAGGCACATGCCGCCACCACCAGTCTCAATGGCCTTCTCAGCGCGCCCCAGGGGCAGGGCCAGCACGGCAGGCCCAGGGTTGAACTCCCAGCCCCTGCTTCTGCCTAAGAAAACCTCTTTAATCCGCTGGGCCTTTTGGCCAGCCCAATAAACTGCAAGCCCCGCCCTTGAGGGCTTGGAACCCAGTCCTAGAGTCTCGCAGCCCTTGGTGCTTCCTACGCTTTGCACACTGCAGAGCCAATGCCTGGTCAATCACATGCCCACAGGGCAGCATCCGGGACGGGGTCTGGCCCTCAGTACTCAGAATGTGTCCGTGAACGCAGTCTGAGACTCAGCCCCTTTTTCCAGAGACAGCTGAAGATCTTTGCCCTGCTGTCTCATGGGGGTGGCAGAAAGATACAATAAGATAATGGAGACGACTCTAACACTAGGAAGGAAAAGGCATTCAATGTGCCAAAATGTTGACTGTCATCACCACTCCTGGCAAACTTGGCTTTCTTCATTATTGTCAAACAGTCTGGGCTCTGGTGTGCGCTGTGCAGGTGGTCATTCCGGCCAGCATCCCATTACTGAGCTCCTGGTCCAGGCCAAAGGCAGCTTGTCTCATCAACCCTCCCAGCCTCACTATGACGTGAGTGCTATTATTACTGCAGTCGGCCTTCTGCGTCTGCGGATTCCGCATCCTGGGTTCAGCCACCACCGATGGAAAATTTTTGCAAACATTGTGTCTGTACTGAACACGCACAGACCTTTATTTTCTTGTCAGCATTCCCTAAGCAATAGAATTCAACAATTATCTGCACAGCATTTGTGTCACAGTAAGTGTTATAAGTAATCTAAATAACCTAGATGTGATTTAAAGTATACAGAAGGGTGTATGTAGATTCTATGCAAATACTATGCTATTTTATAAATAGGACTGAAGGATTCATGAATTTGGATATTTCTGGGTGATCCTGGGACTGATCCCCTTGGACAATAAGGGACAACTCTATTCTTAATTGACAAATGAAGAGGCCAGGTCAGAGAGTTTAGGGAAACAGCTGAGCTGCAGTGTCACTGTAGGTCTATGTGAGCTCGCAATCCACAGGGTACCGGGTCTGTGTGAGCTCACAGCCCACAGGGTACCAGCAGCATCCAGGGTCCCAGCAGAAGCATGCATCTGGACACTGAAGGCAGACAGGGAATTTTACCAGCTGACCACATCAGTGCTCAGGAAGGCCGAGGCCTTAGCTGCAGGGTGTTTGCTCAAGAAGCAATGTTCCCAGTGTGGGTGTTCTCCAAATGCAATCCTGCAAGCAAGCAAGTTTGCTCAGACTTAGAGATGCAGCGCTCCAAGCAAGCTACCACCATAGAATGTCAGCAATGGGTATGAGCAGGGACCCCACCTAGAGCCTCACACAAGAAGGGTGCATGGCTGGGGCTCTACTAGAGGACCCCTGGCTTGTGTCATTTTAGATGTTTGTTTTTGCTTCTAAGCTGGAGACAGTTGCTGGGACACATGATCATGCAGCCCTCATAGACAATGACATTTTCTCAGTTATTAAAGTTGTCCTGCTGTCATCGCTAGATTGCAAGCCTTCTCTCTCTGCAGCTTGGTCCCTTCTTCCTGTCTCAAATGGTTCAGCTATAGAAAGATTTTTCTTCAGCTTCCAAAAATGAAAATCAAGTTGATATTTTTCTGAATTTGAATAGCAACCAGAAAAGAAGGTCAAGTTTTAAAAGAGGCAACACAGGAGAGGATCGTAATTAAATCCACTCTGGGCTGGGTAAGGATGATTCATTTCAAGTACATAACATTCTGGAAACCATGTGACCAAAGGTATTTTTCTAAACAACCTCAAGCACTGCTAGTGAAGTTATTCTTTCAACTGCATGCCAGCAACGCTCCTAATCCAGGCGGTGCAGGCTGGATTTTCCTGCGGGCAAGGCCTGGCCTTGTTTCCACAGCAAAGCCTGGTGCCTTTGCTATAGCCTGGAAGGCTCATGAAGCTTCAGGGCAGGGATGCACTTGCTTGGTGGACAGATGGCATGGCCAGAGCTCTTGGGCTGGCATCACAAGGCCTCATGTGTTCTCCAAATGATGGTTCTTCTGAAGTCCCACCTTTTCCAGGAAGCTTTTATCATAAGAGCTTACAAGACCCTGGGAACTGTCTGCTCAAACAGCACTTGCTTCTTACAGGGACATTCCCCATCATACCCCACACTCTCCCACTCCCATTGTCCAAGTGACTCACTGGTGGCCATCAGGCTAGCTCTCAACCAGGTGGCAGCTGACCTCTCAAAGCCATGGAGAATTGATTCATTGTCCAGGGAGGGGCAGGCCTGAAGCCACAGGGACAATGTCCTCATGGTGTATGAGTTGCCAATCCAAGTCTCCCTGAAGCTCAGCTATGCTTCAGTCCTGCAATACTCTTATTCTTTAAATTAGTTTCCTTTTTCCTTAGGGCTGGTCCAACTGGCTTTTCTATCATTTGCAATGAAAAGACTCCTAGTAATGTCACCTGACTGTCTCCATTCACAGTGACACTACATGATATAAAATCTTTGTAATTTCACTTCACCTACTACTTGTATGGGCACCATGTTTACCGGTGGTTTCACTTTAACAAAGTTTGATGCGTGGAAACATGGGTAATGCTGTCTGAAACATGAATCAACATGCATTCACACCCCTGAAGAATTGTTGGTCCTACAGAAAAGAACTCACTGGAAAGAGTTCTCTTAATTACAGTTCCTAATGCATTATAAATATTTTGAAACTAGCCCTGGTAGCACACACCCATAATACCAGCACTCTGGGAGGTTGAGATAGAAGCATCCCAAGTTTCAGCCCAGGGCAACGCAGCAACTTAGCAAGGCTCTGTCTCAAAATAAAAAAGGGCTGATGATGTTGTTCAGAGTGAAAGCTCTAGGTTCAATCACAGGGCAATTCTTCAAAAAAAATTGGATATCAAAGTGCCCATCAAAGAGATTAGTAAAACAAACCATAATGCACTCAGCATTATTCTACGATAAAGTGACACGGCCTACATGGCTTAACCATCAGAAATATGTTGTCTCACGGATCTGGAGTCTGGGAGTCCAGGACTGAGGGGTCAGGAGGTCTTCCTCGTAGGCATCTTCCTCTTCACATTATCTCTCCCTGTCTGCGTGGCCAAATTCCCCTTCTTACAAACACACCAGTCGTCTGAATGGGAGCCCACCTTCACGACCGCATTTTAACCTGATTACCTGTCTAATTCCACTCTCTGTCTCCAAATAAAGCCATATGTTCTGAGACACGGGGGTTGCATTTGTTTTTAGTCAAGGTAGCACAATTCAACCCATAGCCCATAGGATGGATGCCAGGTGGCCAAGGCAGAGAAGGAGGGCTGTGTGCATGTAGAAAGCATAAAATCTCCAGGCATAGTATGGAAGCACGAGACACAGTCTTTATGCCTGTATACATTCAATTCCTGTATAAATTGTGTGTGTGTGTGTGTGTGTGTGTGTGTGTTTGTATGTGGACATGAACATGCATATGTAGGTGTATTTCTTTAACTTCTGAAAAGAATCAGAGGAGTACAACATTTATCTTTTTGAAGAATGAACTAGAAATAATTAAAGAGACTTGAACTTTTCATCTATTGGCTTCCGACATTATCTGAATCATATATGCACATACTCCTGTATATGTCATATATCAATAGATACACGAATGCTTCTTATTCTTTTCTGCATTCTATTTAAAATATAAATTGTGCATTAAAGATAGGTGTGACTGATACACATGTCCTTAGGATAGATTTTCCATGCCAGGCATGCCCTGTGCTCTGGGTCCCTGTCCGTACTTGTAGCTCTTCAAGGGCTGTGTTTGTTCTAACCCAGTCATGTGAGGCCGACATGGTTGGTCAGGAAATCAGCCACACGGGCAGCCATAGGGAGGGGATGATGGTGCAGAAACCCAGGCCGATCCTCACGTGGAGGGTGGCTGAAACGATGAAGAGAGAAAGGGTTTCTGGCCAACCAGGCAACATCAGGCAAGGCATCTTTGCATCTCTCAGGCTGTCACACTCCTGCTACCTGGTTAGGCTCAGGGCATTACTTCCACCTTTGCAGCCTCCTCTTTAGCCCAATCCTTAGTGAGCTCCGCCTGATGGGACATAGCCACTCGCTTCCTGTGCACCTGCGGCCTCCTCGGAGCAGAGCAGATTGTGCATTGCAGGACTTAATCCTCTGGCAGAACCTGATCGTAAAAGGCTGCCCTCATCTCTGCTGCTCTCCCCTCTGCTCTGCCTTACACAATCAACCATCTTCGTCTTCTATGAAGAAGCCGTGAGTCATGGTCCATGGAACGTTCTGACTCCATCGGGACAGCAGGTGTATCTTGACATCCTCTCTGGACCTAGAGGCTAATGAGAGGTTCAGATTTAAAATGTTGCCCCCAAATCTTATGTGTCCATTGCTGAGGCCTCTGGAAGGTGCTTAAGTCATGGGGGTATTCGCTGTGCTACAGGAAGTGAGGTCTCTTTGGAAGGGGTGGGTCACAGCAGGCATGAACTACACGGGTGTTTCCTGTCCCTGGCTCCTCCCTTCTCTCCCACTGGTTCCTGGCCACCGTGGGTGAGCAGCGCACCTCTGCCATGCTCTTACCCCATGCTGCTTCTGCCTGGGCACCCGCTGACCCTGGACTAAACCCTCTGAAACCACGGGCCAAACTAAACTGCTTTAACTAGTGGATGTTGGGTATTCCATCCCAGAGAGGAGTCCACTTGCTCAATACTCCACTGCCATCCATACCTTCCCCTTCCCAGTGACAGCCCCCTCCCCTGGCTGCGAGCCAGGGCCACAGGCAGTCCCCTGGCTGCTGTGCAGACCGCCAAGCCCTGTGTTATCTTTCCCCTTTCTCTAACCATGTCACCCCTCTTCTCCACCTCCAGCACCACGACCTCTACCTCAGGCTGTGCTCATGTCTGACCCATTCGTTCCACAAACAGTGGCAGAGTACCCCACTGTTCAGCTTACCATGAGACTGCACGGTCAGAAGCCAGGCCTGTCCCTGAGCAGTGACTCAGAAATAGGCCATATTAATAGCATGCAGCAGGCACACTGGCCACCAGAAGAGAGAGATCCTTCTCACAGGCTGGGAGGTGGAGGGCTTCTTGGGGAAGGTGACAGATACATCAGCATCACAGGGATCATTAGGGAGGGCAGGTTGGGAGATAGGTGGGGAAGAACACCTGGGGCTAAGGGGACAGCCAAGGCCAAGGTCCAGGGGCAGCAAAAGCTGGACAAGCCTGCAGACATCTCTGGTCTGGGGCACAGAAAGAAGGGAGGTTCAGGAAGGATCATGTGGGTGGTACCCAGCAGCATGGGCTCCATCCAGGTGCAGTGAGGCTGGAGACATTCAGAGCTTTATTCTGGCAAGTTCGCTGTGCTCATTTCCTAGGCCTGACATGACCAAGTGCCTACACGAGGTGAAGTACACACAGCAGTGACTCAGGGAGCCACAAGTCCCAAGAGTAGGTGTCAGGAAACCCGCGCCTCCTGCTTGCCTCCTCCAGCTCCGGCAGCTCCAGGTATCCCTTGGCTTATAGCCACAAAGCTCCCCCTCTGCCTCCTCTTGTGTATCTTTCTTCTTTCCTTCTCTTATGAGGACTCTTGGCATTGAATTTAGGGCCCACCCTAATCTCACATCATCTTGTCTCAAGATCCTTCATTTCATTTCATCTACAAAAACCTTATTTCTTCCAAATAAGGTCTTGTTCCCAGGTTTAGGGGCATAGATGCTTTGTGGGGAGGCCACTGTACAACCCTACAATAACTCCAGCAGCAACACTGAGAAATAAACTCCAAATGGGGCCAGCCCCACCCTAGCCTGACCTCTACAGTGGCTGTCAGGATGGAGCTCGGGGGTTGAAACGTTGAGATCCTTGGCTCTGGCCTCACAGAAGCCCTATTCTCAAACCTTTCAAATCTCCTACAGAGGCCTTATGGGTGGCATGACCCTGCCAAGAGTTGCCAAGACCACAGCCGCCAGCATCAGTTCACGCCCACCTCTGCAGGGTCTTATACACTGAGCAAAGTGAATCCCTACAGTGCCGGCCTGCTGACCTGCTTAGCGTACAGATGTTCCTCTGGTTCCATCCCAATTAACCCACCGCAAACAGAAAACACTGTACACAGAAAACGTATGTAAGTCACCTACCCTACCAAGCAAGACCGCTTAGGGGAAATACACATTGTGAAGTCGTGACGCCTCTTCTCACAGTCTTGGGGCTCACAGAGAGCTGGCCTCACTGCCACTGCAGACCCTCAACAATCAATCACACAGGCACAGCCCTGCTCCAGGAAAAGCCCAGACTCCAAATGTGAAGTCTAGTTGGAATCACAGTTGCTGTCACTCGTGCACCATCATAAAGAACAACCATAAAGTGGACCATCTTAAGTCGGGACCATTTGGGGTTCCTCTTTCATCTCTCTGAGTGCTATCTGACTAATGTAATTCTTTTTCTTCTGCCCCAGGCCCTCACACCCTCCCTTTCTGGATGAGCTAAGCTGTGGAGAACCTATGACCACGCCCGTCCATCGTCCATGTCCTCATCCATCCCCGCTGTGTTTTTACCCGGGCGACAGGATAAGTAAATATGGCACCATCGTTCTTCACAGTGAAAACATCCAAAATCTCTCTCCTGCTGGTATCTAGCACTCTACTCTCAGCTGGAAACAGACCTGACACTGGAGATGGAAAATGCCTCCTGTTCCATGTTCCCAATCCCAACCCCCAGCTAATGTCACCCGTATAAAGGAGGAGTGGCCAGATGTCTACATGTGACAGCTCCATGTGGTGACCAAGTCCGTCTCTTCTGTTGAGCAGCCAACATATCCATCCTCAGTCTCTAAAAGAGGAAACCCTAAAGGGAACTCTGTTCTTCTTATCCTCTTATCCTTGGATTCCACCTCACAGACTCAACCCACCGCCTATCAGAAATACCCAGAGAAAAGCTCTATTTGCATTGAACATGCACAGACCGTTTCTTTGCCATTATTCTTTAAACAATGCAGTGTGGCTACTATTTGCATAGCACTGACAGTGTACTGGGTATTTTTAGTCATGTAGAGAGGTTTAAAGTGTATGGGAGGATGTGCGTGGGGCACAGGCAAACACTTGGCCCTGTCAGAGAGAGAGAGAGAGAGAGAGAGAGAGAGAGAGAGAGAGAGAGAGAGAGAGACTTACTGAGGTTGCATTTCTCACTTGCCTACTGGTTCCTTCACCAGGCTAGATTGAAGGGAGGCCCCAAAGTTCTCCAGTCCTAAAATGCTCTAAATAGACCAGGTTGCACTCCCCAAATATTTGTGCATTTAACAATAGTAAATGCAGCAAATAATCTGAGAGCAGAAAGCACTCCCTTCTGGTCCGTGGAATGTTTCATCCTTGGGAAATCCAGAAAAGTGCCATCCGTGGGTTCTGGGAGCCCAGAGCTGAGGGGAGAGGGGGTCCCATCTGCACCAGCGTGCCTTCCCACTGGACTGCCTGCGACTCCAGGCCTGCGTCATGATGAGTGGACTCATCATGTACTGCAGAGATGGACCAGCAGCAGGGCTTAACATTAAAAACATAAAGAAACAAAATAAAAGGAATGTTGTCCCCTCATGAAAGCACAATAGTTTAACCACCCCCTTTCAAATAAAGACACTTTAACATCAGATCTGATGTGTAGCTTCGAGGCAAGGGGTTCCCCTAGCATGTGCAAAGTCCTTAGTTCACTCCTCAGCATGGCAAAATTAATTAGTTAACTAATTAATCAATTAATTACAAACTGAAATCAGAATTCTGAATCTCCATTGATAAAGGAAGTTAGCCTTAAGGGAACACTGTGGAACCCACTACTTAAAGTGCATAGCACTTTTTATTGATCTGGATGTTGTGCCTTAAAGTTTATCCTGTTTTGAAGGAAGCTGAAGAGACAGTGCATAGTCTGATGGATTATAGAGCTCTTTTGGCCAAAGAAAGCTTTGAATGCAAAATTTGAGTCAAATTCAGTCCTCTCCTCACCAATATTGATGACAAATCCTTTGCTGCCGTGTGTTCTTTCCAGCCACTGTTACATGGTCAGGACCGCCTTGCTAGCAAATTATTATTATTATTATTATTATTATTATTATTAATTTATTTTTTTTTTGCTCTGAATGCCTTCAGGGCAGGTTTGGCCGGCTTGAGTTGTGGGGATCGAACCACAGCA
>NDGN011498627.1:1436-19457 GCA_002564285.1 Tympanoctomys barrerae
AGAAGAAGAAGAAGAAGAAGAAGAAGAAGAAGAAGAAGAAGAAGAAGAAGGAGAAAAGAGAGAGAGAAAGAAATAGGGAGGAATAGAAGGACATAGACAAAGAAAGGAGAAAAGGAGGAAAAACACCCAAATTACAAGCAGAAAAGTAGCACCATCTTTATTCACACATATTAATAATCTCCAAAGAACATCCAATGCAATCTATAGAGAAGCTACTAACAACAAATGGTTATAAACTATTTTAGTACTATTTAATTAGCATCAAAAATATTAAATCCTCCAAGACAATCTAATCAAAGATGTACCATATCTATATGTTGAAACAAATGCAAGACAAGGCTGAATGAAATTAAATAAATTCTAAATACATCAAGGGATATATTGAGCTCATGGATAAAAGATACAATGGCTACATTACATTTCTTCTCTGAGATCTGTAATTCTATGTTTTCCTAATCAAAATCCCAGCAGATTTTTTTTGTGAAAATTACAGATTTACTAACAAATTCATAATGAGATACAAAGAATCTAGATTAGTAAAATGGGGGGAGTATTAGAACTAGTGCTAACACTGCTAAACTATTGCTTACAATAAAGCGATACTAATCCAAAGAATGTGAGCATGGCATACATCCCAATGCAATCAAATAAATAATTTATAAATAGAACCTCACATGCATGGATAATGTACTTTCAGCAAAGGTAAAAGAGTAATTCAACTGAGGAAAAGTAACTTTTTTAACAAAGGCATTGGAACAATCAAATAGTCTTTATGAAAAAAGAGCTTTGATTCCTCAATTGCACCATTATAAAGTTGAACTCAAACTGAAACAAATTGATGAATGAGACTTCATCAAATCAAAAACTATTTCTCTGGAAAAGACACAGCCAAAAAAATGAGCAGACAACTGTTGGCTATGAGAAAACATTTGGAATTCAGAGTTTATAAATATTTGTACCATGATACATAAAGTATCATGGTACAAATCAATATCAACATCAATAATAAGAAAATTCATATTATCCAATAAAGATAATACAGTGGAGTAGAGATTTTCAGCAAAGAAGATAGATAATAAATACATATATGAAAAAATGCTCTGTATCATTATTTATTTATTTGTCTTGTTGAGACAGGGTCTTGTTGTGCAGCCCAGGCTGGCCTTAGGCTCACTATGTAGCCTAGGCTGGTCTCAAACTCACAGCAATCCTCCTGCCTCAGCCTCCCAAGTGCTGGGATTACAGGCATGTGCCACCATACCCAGATAGCCTCATTAATTATCAAGCAAATACAAATTAAGTCTAAAATGAGATATTTGCATACATTTACTAGAATGGATAAAGCTTAAAGTCAGGCCAGACCAAATTTTGACAAAGTTCTAGAGGAACTGAAACTCTAATACTGTGCTAGTAGGACTCTAAAATGGTACATCCACTTTGGAAAACAGTTTGGCTTTAAAATCAAAATTAAGCATACACCTTCAATCTTAGCACTTTGTGCAGTTATAACTAGATGCTATAAACTAAATAGTTTATATGCAGCAGAAATTTATCTCTCATTTTATTGGAGGCTAAGAAAGCCAAGACCAAAGCAGATCTAGTGTCTTATTCTATAGAACACCCTGGTGCTGTGTCTGCACAAGGTTAAAAAGGGGCAAGGGGCCCCGTAGGGCTTTTTCATCTGAGCATTTGGTTGCATTCACAGCACTGTGGCCTAATCACTTCCCAGTGTCCCTACCTCTTCATAAATCACCTGGGGCACAGTGATTTCAGTGCGTGAACTGAGGGCTGAATACATGTTCTGAACCTAGCACCTGTCACATAATTCACCCATTCCTCCAAGGAAAAATAAAGATATGCTCGCCACAAGGAAATATTCAGTAGCTTTATTTGTAATAGTTACAAGCTAAAAACAACCCAGATGTCCATCCAGAGAAAAATGAATAAATTCTGACATCCATAAAACAGAAAACTCTTCTGCAATAAAATGAAATGAACTATTAAGATGTATAACCACAGAAGTGAATCTCAAAATCATTATGCTCGAGGAAGACAAAAAGGATACAAATTGTGATTTTATTTATATAAAATGCTAAGAAATGCAAAACAAGATGACTGAGAGCAGATCGTGCCTCTTGCTTTCATCTTGACCCACATTAAGCAGAACACAGTGTTCTCAACTTGTGCCTTACCAGCATGAGTAAGTGGTTCATCTCAGCTCTCAAAATAAGGCACCAGTTCAATAATAATGTTAACTGTTTTATTTATCTCTATCCTTCCAATCATCAAAAAAATCAACTTTTTCTGTGAAATCAGCATAATCAAGGATCTTTCTTAACTCACTCTTTGCTTTCTCATTAAGGCTCGCAGTCATTGATTTCTGACTCTTGTTTTTCTGCTGAGCTTTCTGCTACCTTCTGTCAGTGCCATCGCTCACCCTCAGCACCTCGGTAAGAACAGGTTCAGATCACGTGAATTATTTCTTATGTGACAAACACATGAATTTTGGAATCCTCATTTGACTTTAAGATAAAATTTGCCTGTGAGTAACTAAATGTTAAACTCAACACTGGCCAGAGCTTGAATAGATAAATGTAAAATTACCCTTGGTGAATCTTATGAAGACACATGCAAATATACAGTTGGGCATGGAGCAGCAATTGAATATTTAAAATCATTTGCTCATTACTAATGAGTAACTGGCCAGAGTTAATTGCAGACGTACACTAACAAACTGAGAAGAGTCCACTCTGAAATCTGAAATAGGAGAAGGGATTTATTTCCTCACATTTCATGCCATCCCATCAGGAAATTATTAAAAGATTTAGCAATCCCGAATCTAAAACAAAGGGCTTGGAGAGGAGACAGCAGCCTGCCTGTCAGGCTTAGCCTGGGGCCCTCCGAGCTGGGGAGACGACCACCCACAGAACTGGGAAGCCGGTAAAGTTCTAGTCAGGGTCTCCCAGTTTCTCTGTTGATATGTTCCCTTCCCCTGTGCAGTCCCTTCTGATTTTCTTCTTCACTCTCGGAAGCTCAGAGGTTTATAAGCTATTAACTTTTCCTATGGGAAAAATCCTGTTATTAGTCCCTCAAATTTCAATGTGAACAAGGCTTACTGTCTAATCCGTCCTAAGGGAATTTGTGTTTTAACAAGAAAAAAATTTATATGCAAAATTTCAGGGAAAAAAAATCCATCCCTAGAACATGATTTGAGGAGAGGCATGAGCCCTCTTTCCTCCCCCAAATCACATTATTTATTTTCCTTATCACGTACACGCATAAGAGTATTGGTGCTTCTGAGGCTTTTTTAAAAAAGAGAATAAAAAGTAAAATAAAAAAAATTAGAAACAATACAGAATTTCACTAAACAAAATAATAGGAATTCAACAATGGTTTTTACACTGTACAATGTCTTCAATTTTGTTGTTTATATTACCATATGTAAGCAAAAAAATTATAAGAAATTAAAAAGGAGAAGAAAAAAATGTTAAGTATTAACTGTTCCTTTCTGTTTCTGAATTCCTTTTTGTATAGATTTCTGTGTTTATTTATTTCATTTTTTATTTTGTTTTTAGCATTGTAGCTTCTCGCATCAAAAGTAAATGGTTTAAGAAATTGCCAGAGGGTTTTTGGAGAATAAATGTACATAATTATAGGAAAAATTAAATATTAATATTAAACAAATAAATATTAAAGAGATAAATATTCAGTAAATGAGCTTTGTTTTTTTCTAATGTGAGCATCAAAACTTATTGACACATATTTAAAATCTAGCAAAACATCCGCTGGGTGTGAGTCAGAAATGCACACACCTCGCGCCATTATGTTAGTAAGCCTCCCGTCACTAGGGCACAGCAGCTGATAAAAACAAAAGAGGGACAATGTGTTGTGGAGATATCAGTCAATGGCTGTGCATCTCCATTGATTCGGGGCCTGCAATGAGGAAGTACATGATGACAGAAGGGTATATGGGGTACAGCCCCTTACTTCATGGTAACCAAAGAGAGAGAAAGGGGAAGGGGAGGTGGAGAGGGAGGGGAGGGAGGACAGGAGAGGGAGACAAAGGAGGAGGAGGGGCAGAGGGAGAGGGAGGGGGATGGAGGAGGAAGGGCAGAGGGAGAGGGAGGGGGATGGAGGAGGAAGGGCAGAGGGAGAGGGGGGGAGGGAGAGGACAAGGGAAAAGGGAGGGAGAAGGGAGAGGGAGGGGAGAAGGAAGGGGAAGGGGGAGGGGGAGAGAGAGAGAGAAGGGGGTGTCCCACAATGCCTTTCAAGGGCACACCTACCAAGACATACTTCCCCCAGCCGCACCCCAACTTCCAAAGCTATAACCACCTCCCCAAAGCAACGAGTCTTTAACACGAAGACCTTCAAGGGACATTTCAGATGTAAACTATAACAGCCCCAAAGATTCCTAAATTTTGCCCCATCCCAAAGACTGCTTACCTGAAGCTGTTTTAAGTGTAGAGGAATTGCGTTTTAAATTGCAAAATATACTAAGACTTCTAACAAAGGAAAAATATAGTCACAGGAAATCATCCTTTGTAGTTAATATCACCAGGAAAAATATACTGACTCTGACAACTGAGCAAAAGTTTAAGATATGCACCCATCACCACTTAGGACCTTCTTGTCCCCTCATTTCCAAGGCCTAAGCAGTCATCACATCAGGTAATGCCACAGTCAACTAGAGAGGGCTTCCTGTCATCACACAAATGACAAGATGGCCTGATGAGCTCTTGGAGGAAGGAACACACTGGAGCCCCACAGTAAACGCTCCTGGGCTCTCATCAGACCCGTGAGACAGACCCAGGGTGTGCTGCACTAGAGCGGGTAGGAGAACCTACAGGAGACTAGGCCTGCAACCCACATGGCCAGGGAAAGAAATAACTTGTCAATAACATTCATGAAATGTCCAAACCATGCAGAAGGTTTGAGATTGAGGTAGGGCATATACCTCGCTGAGGCGCAGGCGGATGAGGGGAAGTTAGGGAGGCGTCAAACAGCAAGAGAGAAAGACTTAGACCTGGGACTATTTAAATAAAGAGAATGAAACTCTGTTCCCTTTGTGAGGCACATTCTTTCCTCTAAACTTGGTACACTGACGTTGCCCTGGTCCAAATTGATGAAGACACCACTACCTGACTTATAGCCTACCACGATTTTTTTGTAGCACCTATCAATAACTAAAATTACTTCACTTATGTACTGATGTAACTATTTTGTTTCTTTACACTCGAATGCAAGTTTTTGGAAACTCTGTTACATAAAAGGCTTTCAATAAACAGTTGCTGAATGTTTTTGGATAGAATACTAGGGCCCTTGACAGTATAGGATGATGCCAGTGAACTGGAAAAAGAAGTAAATTGATAGAGGGCATGTGGGGTTAGCGGATGCTAAGAATATAAAAGTTGAGTAAGGGGCTCAAATGTTCATTTTTTAAATTGGTCATTCAAATTTTTTTCATTCATGTCTTCTTGATACGATGTAAAGCTGAATTTTCTAAATATTTTCAAATCTCTTTTATGGCCTGGGGGATAGCTCAGCAGCATAAGCGCCTGCCTGGCAAGAACAAGGTCCTGAGTTCGACCCCTAGTACCCCAAAGAATAAAAAGAAGCTGAACTGTTATGTATGCTAACCTCTTTTAGATCTCTGACTTAGCTTTTCTAAACTGATGATGGATAGTTTCTATGATATCAGTCCACTAATACAAATATTGGTCAGAAATCAGAATCTTCCTCCATATTCTTTTGTGCCATCAGTCTGCGATATTGCTACATGCGTAACACCTGAGAAAGTTGTTTTATCTCCTTCCTACAGATACACTTTAAACCATCACACTTGTTCTTTGATTCAACAAACCGCTCAGGAAAAATTAAAATCCTTCCATGTGAGTCATCCATTCTGATAATACCATGAGAAAGTTGTGTTCCCACCATATCTAGGATAGTTCCTTAGTCTAGACTGTGACAAACTAGACAGAATTAGCTTTGGTTATTTTGTCACTAGTTAGGTGGCAAGGCAGACCTGCCTCAGGGCACCTAGAGATGGACTCCGTTCTAATAATTAGCCTAATGAAGTGACCATAGCCCTGGCAAAAGATATTCTCACATGATCGTGGAATCCAGAATCTTGTAGTTGGTGGCCTTCTCAAGGACAAGGAAGGTCAACGGATTCTCTTAGGTTTTCAGTTGTATAATACATGTTTTAACAACAAAAAAAAAATGTTTGATTCCAAAAAATATTTGTGGAACCTGTTGTGTTTCTTTGAAGAAAGTTTCCTGGAGTATATTACTAGCTGTTGCCCTCATCTCTACTTTATTTGCCATTTTTACCACTTTCTTAAATGGAAACATGCTCATTTGTTTTTAAAAGGATATAAACTTGGAGAAATAACAAATAGAAGATGACAAAATAAAGCTTCAAAAGTATTCCAAAAGAGTAGAAATATTGGCTATTCCTAGAATAAAGCTTATATAATGTATGCATATATTTTAATATGGCATATTAATGGTAAAATTATCAGAAGCAAAGCTGAGTAGAGACAATTTACATGAAAACATGTATTTCTTGTCTTTGTTTATATACTTAGTTTTAACTCTGGACATCAGCTGCAAAATAAATGAATAAAAAATAGAAATAATAGTAGATTTTAATGTTAGTATACTGATACGATATACAGGGGGAGGTAAATGCTCTCACTACATTTGGGGGTAACTGGCAAGGCTTATGTAGTTGTAGTTGGTATATTTTAAGAGATTGTCCAACAAATTAGAACAAAGCTTCTCAAACTTTCTCATGCTTATAAACCATCTCCCCAGTAAGCATGGCTTTCAGCGTGGAAGTTTGTGTTTAGAGCAGCTCCCAGGTCCTGCTGGTATCGCTGGGGCACACAACACCTTCTAAAGAACAAGGAATTAAAATCCCAAGGCAGAGCTCTGTCAGGTGTACTGGGAGCCTGAAAATCAAGCCATGAGTATTGCTGAAATCACTGGACTATTCAGGATGGAGATTTACATGGTGCACCCATTTCTAGGACTTCAATTTTGTTTTTTTGTTTTGTTTTTGTTTTTTCATATTTTTAGGGAAGGGTCTACAGGGTGTTCAGGGTCTCACTACTAGATCGGCCTCATACTGATCTGCCTGTTTACAGCCTCCCAAGAGCTGGGATTACAGGCGTGCGCCACCATACCCAGTCTCAATTGCTGTCTCAGTGTGACCCAGGGGCGGGGCCAGCACTGCAGGCCTGGGAATCAAATCCCAGCTCCTGAGCTATTTGGCCTGCCCTTCAGGACTTCAATTTTGAATTACTGTCATCAAGTCAAGAACAGATTTGTATTCTTGTCACACAACACAAATGAGAAGTGAAACGAGTTATAAAGGCAGATTGTGGCTAACTGTAACCAATATGTGCTAGCAGATGGAGCCATTCTTGATGGACAGCCCTGTCTTTTAACCTCAGATATGTCCCTGCATCAGCCATGTTTATTTTTATTTTTATTTATTTATTTTTTTATGTGTTTGGTACAGGATCTCACTAAGCAGCTTGGACCCAGCAGTGATCCTCCTGTTTTCAACCTCCCCAGTACTGGAATTACAGGTGTGTGCCACCACTCCTGGACTGGGTGGCCAGCTCCGCGTGCCAGGGGGAGGTGCCAGGGTTCGAACCCTGGTTCCTGCACTTGCCTAAGCGGGTGCTTAGTCTGCTGAGCTATCTCATCGGGCCCATCAGCCATGTTTAAACAGGAACTGATGGACTACCAGTGAGGCCTGCAAATGTATCACACGTGGGAGAGAAGACAGACTGGATACAATTTAAGATTCTTTTCAGCTCTGCAGTGCTGAGATACCTTATTTCTCCTTAATGTCTAGTCCTCGATCATATTTTCTTCAGCCTATTGTTCCAAGTCCATGAACTTCACTAAATATTCCTTCTGATGAGAGAAACTGGATGTTAAAATGCTCTGGGAAATATACAGCGCTATATAAAATACAAGTTTAGATTGAGAATTTTATAGCACCCCATTAATTTTCTTTCATTTCTATCTATCTGGTTGTCATCTCACCATAGAAGTGTCTTGGACGAGCCAGTATTCAGCAAATGGGTGCTATTCAGTAATGAGTACAAGTCATATTTCATGGTAATGAGGATAATAACACGTGTTAGGTAGCTGGATGTATTACAAAACAATTGCGGCACTTTCAATACTTTAAAATTCAAAACAGACTCTACCTCCTAGTGTGGTTCCGTTACAATTTGCTGAGGAATCCGAGCAATACATTCGCTGCTCTGTCAAGGTCATCTTCAAGTCTATGGGTAGAGAAAATGTAAGCATATGTTTTTAAATGTCAGAAATATTTTCTTCTTTTCTGTTGTGCCTGAAATTGATTGTCTAGTTTGTAAACTTTACATTTCAGAACAATTTATAGAGAACTGGCATCGTGAAACACAGTGAAGGCACTTCATTAGACTTATTACAGAAACTAAATCAATGCCTTTGTGCCCCGAGGCAGGCCTGCTGTGCCATCTAATTAGTGGTGGAAGAACCACAACTAATTCAATCTAGACTGTCGCTTCTGGAAATCAAAGATTGCCCTGGACATCTCAGGAGCACAAGCCTTCTCGGAGGATGACAGCATCAGTACCAGCCCAAGAAGGACATGGCCGGCAAGCCACGAAAGTCCCTCCCCTCCTCGAACAGCAAGTGTAAATAGAGCAGACGCAATAGGAAACAGTGTCATGTACAGGAGGTTTCAAAAGGAAAAGAGTGGGAAGAGTGGGCTCAAAATAACATGTCACTTTTTCTTTTCTCTGAACAAAGTGTCAGCCAGACACTATTCTCCTGGATCTGAAATTTAAAACAAAAAAACAAAAAACAACAAAACAAATACTGCTTTCACATTCAGAAACCAATTTGTTTTGACAGCCACACAGCTAAGAGGCATCAAGACTAGATAATCCCATTTCATTGATGAGGACATTGAATCAAAAAAAAAATCTAGGTTGCTTCCTCAATGTCATAGAGAAGTTCAATAATAGAACCAGAATGTATTTGGCCTCCAAATTTAATCTTCTTTTCATTATGGAAAGAATAATTTAGCTCTTTGAGATGTAAAACATGTCACTGGGTGGTGCTGTATATTGGTACAGTAGAGATATACTTAAGCAGCTCTTTCATTAATGTCCTTAATGAAGTTTATTGGCCCCTTCCCTTAAAATATAATTCTTTCAAGCAATCCAAAGTGTTTCAAAATATCCATGTTGCTTGAGCTCTTGCTATACAATGCACACTTCAAAAAGTCCTTTCCTTGTATTGTTATTCTTCACTAAAACCCCAGAAAACAGGCCTTAGCTCAGTGGTACCGCACCTGCCTGGCAAATGTGAGGTCCTGAGTTTGATACCTGGTTCCAGAAAAAAAAAAATAAAATAAAATAAAGGCAACTCTGCCTCGAGTCTCACAGCCAGCGAACGTGTCTCCCCATCGTGTCACGACTTCCGTACAGCACAACGGGCGTTCACTAGTTTATGTGACCCATATTTATCAAATGCAGTGGTACCTCAGTTCATGAACTTGGTTCCTCCCATGATTCTGGGAAAGACAGCCACATCCCTGTTTGTGTGGGAGAGATGGTTGCCCTGAGTCACCAGCCCATGCAGTTAGCAGACAGATGAAATTTTGCCAAGCTCTTCTGTTTGCAAACCAAATTGTGCACATAGTTCAGGGTACAGCGAGAGCTCAGAAGTGAAGCTGATGATCACTCTGAGACAATTACAGAGAATTAGAGTCACTCTTTTCGCATTTAGCTTGCAGTTTGTATCTTGCTCACCGCTGCCAACCGTTTGTGGTTAGAAAGTTCCCGCTCAAGATGCAGCACGTGTGTGGGCTACTTCCACTTTGCCTTCTTGCAGAAGACCTTTGAGGGGCTAGACTGAGGATTAGCAAGATTCATGGGGTAACTTCTATGTTGTCCAATTTACACTGTTCCACTTTTACCAACACAGAATGCCCATGACAAGGTGAGAAGGCTGGGAATTAGGACATTTGGGGTGTGACAGCTACCGTCCCCATTGGGTCTACAGAAATCACACATAAAGGGAACTCTGGTCTTCGAGAACATCTTCCCCAAGTTGAGACTCTTAATTTATAAAACACAATCACTGTAACCCTCCCTTGCGGGATTACTACAAAGAGCAAATAGAAAAGCACTTATAAACTGAGAGGTACTACAAATAAAAGGGGGTAGCGTATATAATACAGGCACATGCTTTCATTTTTGTGGAACATTTTCTTTTTTCCTAAAACAAAGGACATGTGTTGTCATGATTTATGTCTAAAATGTTCCCCAGTGCCTCATACATTCATAGGTGGGGCTTTTGATAAGTGATTGGATTGTGGGGGCTTATAGCTGATTTGCTTTCATTTTATTTCAATTTTTACTTATTTATTGTTAATCTTTATTTATTTATTTATTTGCTGCAGGGTCTCACTACGCAGCTTGCACTCATAGTGACCCTCCTATCTCAGCCTCCCCAGTGCTGGGATTACAGGCATGTGCCACCAAGCTGGCTTTGGTGGGGGCTTGCAACCAGGGACAGCACACCAGAGATCAAACCCAGGTCTTTGTGCTCACCATGCAGGCACTTAGACCTTCGAGCTATCTCACCAGCCCTGACATGAGATCTGACCAGAGGAGGTGGGTCACTGGGGGTGACCTGCTCACTGTCTTCCCCCACTCCTCCCTTGACCTCTGCCTCCCTTCTTTGCCTGCCAAGCCATAAGTGAACCTTCTCTGCCATGCCCCGCAGCTGTGCTGTCCTGCCTTGGAAACAGCGGACTTTGGCTTGAAATCCCTACCTAATGTGAGCCAAAATAAACCTTTTCTCCTTTAAATTGTGGGTATTGGGTGTTGTGCCCCAGCGATGGAAGAGTAGCCATGATGCACGCGATAGTTAGTTGTATGTGCCAGCTTGGCTGGGCTAAGCACTCCCAGATAGCTGACAAACATGATGTCTGGGTGTATATGTTTCCGGAATAGATTGGCATTTGAATTGGTGGACTGAGAAAAGATGATTATCTTCACCAAAACTAATCTATATCCGCCACATAGAACAGAAAATGGAGCAAAAGCAAACTTGCTCTGTCTTCTTGAGCTAGGACACCCATCTTCTGCCCTCAGACCTCCAAGCTTCCGATTCTTGGACCTTCAGCCTCCAGGACATACACCAGTGGCCTCTTGATTTTTGGGTCAAATTACACCCTAAGCTTTCCTGGTGTTTCAATTTATAGATGACAGAATGTGATATTTTTTGGCCTATAAGTATCTATCTCTGTGTAATATCTGTATCTGCTTTGATATGATTTTAACACTCATTTTGGAAAACCCTGACTTATCCAATATGAATGTAAATGAAGCACTTGGAAGGATGGGATTTGGGGCCGTGCCTACCAGGTCCGAAGCTCAACAGCAACGTGAGCCTAGGCAGGTTATTTAAATACCCACCTCCTATCACACACACCTTCTCTCTGATGGGTTTTCTGCTGTTCTAGTAGCAGTGTAAGACTTGATAACTTATAAACAAATGAAGTTTATTTGACTGGGAATCTAAGAACACAGCCCAGGTACCTGAGAGGTGCTTTCATGCCGTGTGAAAAGGCAAGCCAGTACCATGACAGAGAGAAAATCACAATTTCCTTTTCATGACAAACTCACCCCACTGGCATGAGCAGGAATCTACTCATAAGGACAGAGCTGTCATAACCTAATCACCTCTGAACAGGCTTGTGTCACGATGCTGTCAACATGGTAAATAAATTTCAACGTGTGTTTTGGAAGGAACATTCAAACCATAGCATGCTCTGTAAATAGTAAAACGATAACTACTTTTCCAAAAGCAAATTATGTACCTAAAGTCTTAACCAAAGTTAAGACTCCTAGAATATTTGCCAGTTACTAACACTTTCCTTCATATAACTGTCCATTAAACAAAACAATGTTTTAGACTTATTGTGACTTTTGTCTTCCCAGGTGCAGAGTAATGTGCCCTTTTAAAACACCTAAATTTGGTTTTGGTGCTACTACATATGACTGCTGTGGTAAAACTGCTACGTTCTATCTCCAGCTACAACTCTTATTTTCAGGGGTGTCATGGGTAATTCTGGGCAGACAAATCCTCATCTCTACTTCTAAACCATGTTTCTCATAATTTGTTAGCCCCTGCTTTGTGTTAGGAATTCATTAAAGCTATGGGGACTGATATATCCTAACTGCAATGAAAATTTAAACTATAATCAATACCGTTATATTTCTCTACATGAATTATATATGTGGATGATTTGTATGAAAAGGTTTTGAAGTCCCCCTGTTTTGTTCTTTTTTCTACATATCTACCTCTTAAATTGATATCAATAACCTTTTAGTTAAATTTTACACTTTCTTTCTATATACAGTCAAATAAGGAAATACCTCTGGAGAACTACAACAGCATTTAAATGGAATAGTATTGATACTTTTCCAGTCAATGTTCATAATAGTAAAGGCAGGAAAACAGTATAGTTCTAAGGAGAGGTCAATGTATCTTAAGTAATTCATTGCAATAAAGAAAGATAATTTCAGGAAACTGCAAATAGATTGCTGGTGGTGAGGATATTTTTCCTTGTTTTCTATAGTTAGTTGAATGATTTTATAGCCAATCTAATCATTATTCCATACAAATGATCCTCTTGAATGTATTGCAGTTCCATTATCTCCACCAAGTGAAGACACAGCTCTAAAAATCATTAGGTTGTCCATCAATAACATCCTCACCTTTACCTTTTTAAGTGGCTTCCTACTTGAATAGATCCCCCTAGATTCAGTTATGGATTTTTTAAGTCTCCTCGAGTATGCAATGACAACATATCTGTGGAGAAAACAGTCATCCGATAAACATGCCTTTAAGAGGCTCAGAATATGTGTTTGCCCCTGAGGCACTTGACATATGAACTCTCTACCCCTCCAAATCTTCATTTTATCATTCTTGTCTGCCGAAGTTCAAAATATTGTTAGTTATACAGGGCAGTTTCCTCTTAGAGAAAAAGCAGTATGTCAGCAGACACTGGCTTTGTATCTTCCCTCCTATCTGTCTAGTTGCTACCTTTATTTAGGGTCACAACAAATCTTACTTCCACAAAGTCTTCCATGATTATATTCTTAACATTTGTCCTCTCCCTATTTTGTTTTTGCTTTTAATCTAAAAGATAGCCTATGTAGGAGGTGATATAAAAGAATAATTCAATATTCATTTTTGAGGTAAGACATGCCTGAGTTTAAATCTTAATTTTTTTAGTTGATTATTAGTTTGAATAAATTATTTTGCCATTGTAAACTTTAATGTCTCCATTTTTAAAGTGAAAATAATGATATCCACCTCGTGGTATTTTGCATATGAAAATTTAAAATCTCAGTGCCGGAAAAAATATAAATACTAAGTACATGGAAATGAGTATTATACCAATTTTGTTATATAGCACATCTGTACCTTTTCTCTGTGCATGGTGAGACTGGTACAGTGCATGGTATTACTTATTTTGTTAGTGTGTTACAGAGCTCTCTAACAAAAGAAGCAACAGCTTGACAGATCTAGAATGGCAGGCCTGGATTAATATGATACTGTATAAATTTCTGTTGTTAAATTTTAAAAAGCGATTGAATGATTCTAGAATGAGGCAGCTATCTGACTTAATATTTCTTTTGAAAAGAACTGAAACTACTTAGTTGACTGCTGCTTCAGTATGAGTCAGCAGAATAGCATACTTGCCTAAAATGCTAAGATGTTAAGGAAGTTTTCTTCAAGTCCATGTTTATCTTCTAATTTTATTTATTATATGTTTCGTCATCTAGACAGATTAAACCCAAGAGCTTATTAATGGGTCATATTGACAATATCAGGAAAAGTCATTTTCTACACGGTGATCACGTATCTGTCTACCAGATCAATTTCTCCTCCTTCGGGCTGCTCATTTCCCAGCCTCCCTTGCAGTAAATGTAGTCACGTGGTTTTAGGAGCTCAGGTGACACAGGTCCATATAAATTCCCATATGAGCCACACTCTGTTGATTGCCCCAATTTGATACTATTGAACAGAAGTACCATACAGTCATGTTTTAAAAATGGTAGAACTGCAGGCAGCAATAAATCTGGTTCCCTAACCCAGTGTTTAATGAGATCCTCCTGCCACTCTGGAAAGTCCATTTTCAATTCATCTGAGCCAGAAATAAGCTTCCACTGTGTGTGAGCCATCACCATCTTTTCCTGTGCCTTTGTAACAACACTTAGCATACCCAAACTAATTCAACTGGCCTACATATACCTGTGATATTTGTTTATCTGAATATTATTGGCATATTTGAGAAGTTTCCAGGACAATTTAAGCTACTAATATACTAGAGTTTAAGAATCACCTGGATGACTTTTTCAAAACATCCCACTTTTTGAAATTTCCCAGGTGATTACCCTTGGGTCTTATATTAAAAACCACTACTTTACAAAACCAAAAGTTGGCATCTGGAATGCATAGATGCTCTTAGAGGAAGAAGAATACAGAGCAAATGAATATATCAAAAAAAAGTTCAACATCACTGGTCTTCAGAGAAATGCAAATTAAAACATCAATTGAGATTCTATCTTGCTCCAGAAAGAATGGCTATCGTCAAGAAATCAAATAACAAATGTTGGCAGGACTATGGGGAAAAAAGGAACCTTCTCTACTATTGGTGAGAGCACAAATTGGTACAACCACTTGAAAATCAGTATAGAGATTCCTCAAAAAAACTAAAATTAGAGGTTACACTACAGCCAGATATTCCTACATCTAGGTATCATCTCAAAAGAAGAAAGACATCATACACAGTGATATATGCCTATCTATATTTATAGCAGCAAAACTTGTGATACTAAATCCCAGAAATAGCCCAAATGCCTATGAACCAAGTAATGGATGAAGAAAGTATGGTTTGTATAGACAGTGGGGTACCACTCTGCCATAAAGAAGCATAAACTTTAGATGATTTTAGGTAAGTAGATGCACCATGATAACATAATTTTAGGTGAAATAAGTTGAACACACATGATTGAATATCACATTATTTCTCTTATGTGAGAAATCAAAAGGATAAATAAGGACCAAAATGAATGACAGAGATTGGGAAAATGGAAGAAAATATTAAAATGGTATGGAGAACTAGGGAAGGAGAAGGGGAGGAGGAGACTAGGCCTTTTAAAAAAAGAATGGAATGAAATAATAGAAATGAAGTTTTGTAAAATGAAAGGAGAAAAGGGATTAAAGGAAAGGGAAAGGAATGAGAAAAAAGGAACTAAGATGTGTTATATACAAGTACAAATTCTCTATGATAAATGTGATCATTATGTATGTCAAAATGTACCAATAAAGTTGTTACGAAAACAATTAACTCAAATAAAACTAGGGTAGAATTGTGACTTTGGGTGAATGATCCCATGACAGGGGTATATTTTCATGAGGAAAGAGAAACAAAATACCTGAAGGGCTATCTGGAGAAAGAGATTTACATTTATACTGGAAAAGGGCGACCTACGTCAGTGGGTAGAGCCAGAGATTTGGATTCATTAAAGGAAAAGCTCATAAAATTATAGTTTCTCAAAAATATCCCTCCTTTTAAAGTGAGGGTTTCTCCTTTTCTTGCAATAGTAGAATTAATGCTATAATATTCTTCAGTTTTCACAATCATATTTAACTAAACCTCAGCCTTTTTTATAGACAAGTAAACTAAGACCTATGATAACACACTGCCTGCCCACTCTCAGAGCTGGGAAAGAAAACAGATGAAACTTTACTACTTATCTTCAGACTCAGAGACAATACTTTCCCACACATACACTTTTTATATACTTAGTAGTGGTTCCTTCCAAACATAAGATTCCATGAAAAAACATGGGAACTTTTCAATGGCAAAGATGTTCCTTGTCCTTTTTTTACTTACAAATTCACATAGCCAAGCACAAAGCATGTGCTTATTAAATGCATGACTGAATTTAAGTGGTGCTACCCCGCTAGAATCAAAGTTCCACAGAAGTTAATTTTTTCTACTTTATATGCACACAAAATCCCTGCCATCATAAATAACAGTATGAATTACAGAACCAAGAAAAAGAAACAGCTCAAGCTTTCAGAAGGCGTACAAGAGCAAGAGTCAGATACCTGAGTCCACAGCAAATTAAAAATATGTGTGAGTTACACTATAAAATTAGAGTTACATTTTCAATGCTACACTGTAGAGTACAACAGTGTGTTGGGTTAGACCTCAAGAGACCTCTTGTTTAGTTAACGCTCTGGCTCAAACCTTCTTGCTTTCTTTGAGGACTTGGAAAATGACTTCAACTCTTTGTTAAAGAGGTATCAGGGATACATATAAAATGCAGATGTGACATGTCAAGGTCTCCTGGTGCCAGGAAGCAAAGTACTGAGAAGGTCACAAGGTCTGGAGCCACACTGAATAAGAGAGGGGTTCAAATTTGACAAGGGCCTCTATGATAAATATTCTCAGACTGAAATTCTCAAGAGCTGAACAGAGCAGATTTATACCCTTGAGGAAAGGCACAGGAGGAATGTAGGTTGCTATTAAGTGGGCTCAGATTTTAAGCACAGGATGATGCAAAGGTTCTGGAAATCACTGGTGGTGGGGGCTGATGGCTGCATACCAACAGGGGTGTACTTAATGCCAGGGGACTTAGATGATACAGTTAGCATTGTTACAATGGTAAGTTTTACATACAGTTTAACACCAAATCATATTTACAGAAAGTAATTTTAGTTGTCAAGTATTGGGAAAAAAAAACCTAGGAGGTGATCAATCAATGTTGTGGTCCTCTTAAGTCTGTTTTCAATAGTTGTAAATATAAATCCTGAAATCAAATGGCTGACGATCAGGGCTTCTAAACTCAATCTCACATGAGTAGAACAACATTAGTCATGTTTTCATAATTGTCCCAGCGATCAGTTTCCTAATCTATAAAGTAGTAAAATTATAATATGTAAGTTACAGGATTGTTGAGAAGGATAAGTTAAATAATCCATAGCAATTGCCTGGTACAGAGTTACAAAGTATGTCCTCAACCACTGTTAGCTACAATGGTGTTATTATCATATCACTGTTATTGGCAATTATGTTCAGATGTTACTGCTTAGCACAAACATGAAAGACTTCAAGAAAACCCTGGAGAGAAAAGAGAGCTAAAGAGTACACATTTAAATCAGTAGGAAATTATTAAATATCTGTTATAATTCAGTGCTGTTCTAGATACTGGGAAAAAGAGAACAGATCAAACACAAAACTATGCCATATGCTCTAAAAAGTTAACAATCTCTCTGGGAAAGAAGCAGCAGCAGACACACGAAACAGGTCAGTGGCGGCAGGTGTGGAACAATGCATGGTTCCTTCTCTAGGACTGAAGGTGTAGCAACCTTCCATGTAACGTGCTGCACTCTTCAGGGGCATGTGGGTCAGGGCCAGCTACACGTAAGTTTGGAGTCTGCCTCTCTGCCCACAAGTGGCACCTCTCCAAGCCACAGTGTTCTCATCAGAGCAAGAGAGAAAGTAATGGCAACTACCTTAAAATAAGATTAATACAAACATGTAGAGCATTTCAGACAGGACCTAGCCCAGATGAAGACTTCTATAAAAACTACTTTATTAATCAACATCACAGGATAGTGATCACCACTCATTCTTGTCTTGTGTAAGAAAAACAAGGCTCAGCAAAATAATCTAAAAGAGCCCAGTAATCCATAATAGTATTGGGTCTTCCGCTTGACTGGCAGTGTCCGAAATTGTTGACCTGAGTCCCCTACAGCTCAACATAACAACATGGCTTTACTTCTTGTATTTTGTTTTTATACTTTTCTGCCGGATGGTTAAGACCAAGATAAAGCAAGACCTATGCCACAAGAGTTGTAGCTTTAGGATCTGATAAGGTCAGTGAAATCCCCTCAGGATTTATCCTGAGA
>NDGN011498637.1:7006-23564 GCA_002564285.1 Tympanoctomys barrerae
TTCTTCCTTCCTTCCTTCCTTCCTTCCTTCCTTCCTTCCTTTCTTTCTTTCTTTCTTTTTTTTGTGGAACTGGGGATTGAACTCAGGCCCTGGCACTTGCCACGGAAGTATTTATTCCACTGAGCCATCTCCCTAGCCCCACCAGCACTCTTTTCTTTAATTTTTTTCCAGAGTATTTTTGGTGTTGAGTTGATAGGTCCTGATCTCACAGGCTCATACATGCCCAGTAAGCATTCTGCCACTAAGTGAAACCTTAGCCAGGCTTCTACTTACTTGAATTCTATTATTCAGTTTCATAGTGAATGTTAAATAATTTTGTAAAATTATCTTCTGAATCTTATACTAAGTGTTCTTCAGAGTTTTGCTTTTCCTGTTTGTTTATGGTTTTCTTTGAAATCTGAAGCAGTAGACCCAGTTTTGCATTTCGTGGGTCCCATCTGTAGACCACTTGGGTTTTGATAATCTCCTGAGGCATACAATTTAGACAAAAGTTGGTGTTTACAAATATTGCCCAATTCCTAGTTGTTGTTTAAAGAAACTTTAGTGAAGAATAACTTGTGTTCAATGAATTGCGTCAATTTAAAGCCTATAATTGATGAATTTTGATAGAGGTGCTGCAGAACCACCATGTCAATCAAGACTCAGAACATTTCTGTCACTCCCCAAAATGTTTTCCTCTGTGTCTTTGCCTCCCTTTAATGTTAGGCTTTATCTCTATCACCTTAGATGAATCATTGAATTTTTAAATGTTTACATGGGTAATCTTTGCCGTTTGTTTTTTTTTTTCAGTTAGCACAGCAATTTTGAATTGCATTCCTTGTGATATGCATTAATAGTTGATTCCTCTTTGTTGTTAAGGTTTCCACCAATGATTCTTGCCCATCGTGCTATTGATACTGCCCATTCATCAATGGATGTGTGATTAATTTTTTTTAACAATTAGCGATGGAATAGCTGGATATCTGCAGGGGGAAAAATGAAACGACCCATCTCTTACCAACATGAGCTTTGAATAGATAATAGACCCACACATAATAAGCTATAGAACTTCTGAGATAAAATGTAAGAGAAAATCTTTACAACAATCAGTTAACAATGATGTCTTAAATAGGACATGAATCATAAAAGAAACATTTCTTAAAATGACCCTCATCAAAATTTTTAAAAATTTATCTTCAAAAGACACAATGTAAGAATGAAAAGGCAGTTATAGAGTAAGAAATTATTTGCAAATCATTGTGATAAAAGGCTCATATTCTAGAGCATATAATTAACTCTTAATAATAAAAAATTCCAATGAATAAAATATTTAAATTGATACTTTATCAAAGAAGAAATATTAATAGGCAATAAATTCATAAAAAGATGTTCAGTACCCTAATTAGCAGAAAAGTGTGAGTTTAAACCACAGTGAGATATCAGTACACACTTATAAGAATAGTTACATTTTAAAGACATAACATCAGAAAATAAGTGGAACAGAGACCAAGTGGAGCTGTCACACATTGCTGCTGTGAATGCAAAATAATGTGATTCTTCTGGAAGTCAGTTTGCTAGATTTTTAAATAAACATGCACTTACCACACACAAGAGCTTGGTCTCCATGATTGCATCTATGTATGAAAGTGTGCATAGTAGTTTTATTTATTGTAAGTGCAACCTGGAAACAACTCAATTATCTCTTAGTTGTTGAACTGGTCAATATATTGTTCATTTACTCGGAGGAATATTACCCAACCATAGCTTTTTACACAAAACAAGGGGAGTGATTTCTCAAAATGTTATGGTAACTAAAACAAATGAAACACAAGGTTCACATACTGTGTGATCCTAGTTATATGAAATTTTAGAAAAGGCAAGCTGTAGATACAGAAAGTAGATGACTTGTTCACTGGGGTTGGTATTTGTGGGTATGGGGTGAGTGCAGAGGGGTGAAATAATGTTCTGGGTTATGAGAATTTTCTGTATCTTAATGGTGATGGTGATTTTATGAGTTTATGTACATATCAGAATTCACCAAAGTGTAAATACAATGGTGATTTTTATTGTAAATTTTACCTTAAAACTGGATGAAAAACTTACTTTTTTTCCTAGTGATTTGTACATTTTTAAGAAATAGTTTACCTAACCACATTATTCTGGAATAAATTTTCAGCTAGTACTGGCTTATGTTTTGCTTTATGGTCTCTTTTATGTGGAATTCTGGGTGCTCCATTGTTTTTAGTGTCCTTTCTCTTGATTTCTTGGTCATGTTTCGTTCATTTTTTTCCTTCCATTTTTTCAAAGAACCAATCTTGATGTTACTGAAACTTTTTATGTCCATGTTGTACTTCATTAATTTTATTTTTTTTCTCTTATTATTTGAGATTATTTCATGATGCTGATCTTCATTCTTAAAAAGAGACATTTGGATCAATAATGTTCAGCCTTTCCTTTTTAGTTATATGAGCATATAAACATTCTTTTAAATATAATGCTAGCTTTTCCTCCTGTGTTTAATAGATTCTTTTTTTAGATTCCAATTTAGTTTCTTCCTTCAGGAGTTACTCAGAATGAATTTAGGACCTTTGCAATGAGCTGTATTCTGAGCTCATTTGATGTAGTCTCATTAAGATGCAAGGCAGGGTTAGAACTTGTGATGCTCCTCCCTCAATCTTCCTCTGTGCTAGTTATAGATGTTTATCACCATGCTGAACTTCATTTGTAATTTTTGACATGGAAATTGACATTAGTGTACTCTATGGTTTCCCTGCTGATACTGAACCCTATGTCTTTGGAGCTCAAAATTAGTAGGAATTTTAGGCGGGTAAGGAAGTCTATGTAAATAAAAAAGTAAGGCAGAGAAGCTTGGCTCAGTTATGTGTATACAAGTGAAGTGTGTGTATCCATATTTGTGTGTGTGTGTGTGTGTGTGTGTGTGTGTGTGATGGTGGAGTTTTGTGGGGGTAGTACAAAGTAGGAGAAAGCCTTTCTCAAATGGTGCTATTTGAATATAGTTTGAGAAAAAGAAAAGGACTTTTTCTCAGGGAGGGAGCTACAAGACAAAGGGGGCCCCAAGGAAGAATCTGCGAAGCAGATTGAACCTCGTGTGTGTGAGGCCTCACAGGCCCTGGGTGCAGAAAAGGTCATTAAAGGGGATCAGAGAGGACAGGGATGTGAACAATAAGTGTCAATCAAGCACTGGCAAGAGAACCCAAGAACCTGATTTATTTTTATCTGATCTTCAAAAAGAATTGTTTATTCAATGAATATTTCATTTCTCAGAGATTATCAAATTGGCTTTATTCAGCCATTGCAGGAGTCATGGGATGACTCCAGTAACACCAGACCTTTGAAGCCTTGTGAAGACTTTGGCAACAGCCACTTAGAATTACAGAGACCCACAATCTTGCTCTCTTTTAATCTAATATTTATGCGGGTGTCATTTATTTGCTGAGTCAATACTATTTTTTTTTTCCAAAATTGATTATATAAATATCTTCATGCTGACATTAAGGAGATTCAGATGAGTACAAGTGTAGCTATTCTACCTGGTCAGATTGTCTTAGAAATTTGAGGACCTCAGCATTCGTTACTGTAAAGATGATCACCATCCAGAATCCTAGTAGAGCGAGCCATTCCACTAGTTCTATATTTTTGTAGCTAGATCACTTTAATTTTTGTCAGTTTTATCCTCCAGTCCATCAGATATTTGAAAATAATTTTCATATTTACCTGAGTCCACTCTTGGGTGGCTCTTGTAGCCTGGATCTTCTACTTTTGCCATGTAACTAGTGTTACAGACTTTTTGCCATTTCATTCATTGGCAAAGATGTAATTACTGTATTTCTGTTGAAGAAAGACTCTTAGTTTTGAATTTTTTTCTCATAAGTACAAGTCTAACCACAATTATAGACCAACATATGATCGATGAGGTCTCAGCATTGGTGGTCATGCGGACTGTTTTGGTACATGGTGAAAAGTGTTTTCTTTCCTCACTGAAAAATTCTGTTTTAGATCTTCCTTCAGCTATGGTGGAATTGATTAATTACTTCAATTTAGTAGATTATACACAGCTTTTCCACCTGCCCAAGGTCCGAGAATCCAAACTCATCCATGAATCAACAGCTCTCCACTTACTTCCATTTGTGTTTATGATTTGCATCTTTCCAGTTGCCACAGGGAGTGCCCGGGATATTACAAAAGCAAAGAGGCTCTTATATTAGCCCTGAGTTAATATCCTACTCATGGTAGTAATGAAGTTAAGATGAACTTGATGAGCTGTAACTTTTCCCGCTCTATCTTTGCCCTGGAGGGTACTTAAAAATAAGGTGATGAATATTACTTTCTCTGAGTGCCATGTCAATTTGTTCTGCTTTGGAGAGACCCTTGATTCACTGAAAAGTGAGCAGAAGATGCTCTCCAGCTGTGTGTAAACCATCTGTCCTTTCATCCAATCCCTCACCCAACAAGTTTCATTTCATAATTTGGAAAGTTCTTCTAATGTTACAGGGATTTTTTTTCCCTCCTTCGAATTTCTAGGCTCTTTGCTTTGTTTATTTATTTTTTTTTTTTTAAAGAAAACAAGATAGCAATAAAAAAAAGACCATTAGAAATGACACAAAATTTCATGAAACAAAACAATAAGAATCCAACAATGGTGCTGTATTATGTGATGTTATCTTCAAATTAGTTGCTTAGGTTACCAGATATAAATGTGCACAATTGGTTTAAAAACAAAACAAAACAAAAAAAAAACTGCAAAAAAATTTACAAGAAATTAAAAGGAAAAATAAGAATAAATAGAAAAAATTAAGCATTAGCTTCTCCTTTCAAAAGAGCAGCAGAAATTGGCAGCACATTATCCAAATTATCTGAATATATACATAAATATATCTTTTCCCTTCTTTCTAGAGCCTTTGGATGATAGTCCATCTATCATTCAAAGTTCAGCTAAAATTATTTTAATGTAATTTTCCTAACCCTTCAGCCTGAGTATTATTTTATTCCTGTAGGTGTCAAGACCTGCCCTTAGCATCTTACAAACAGCACCTTCCAATGTTGTGTTAGTTATGTGTATGCATGCCTGACAGGTTTTCATCTCCAACTCTCATGCGTTGTAGCTCTTGGTAGACATTTCTCCTTTTATTTTCTTCTTGCTTGTTTAAAATCTAAGTATCTTTTCTCAAGTAGAACTAATTATCATACGAGTATCAGTTTCAGAGGCTTTTTTTTTATTTCCTGTATTTAGGACAGGGTCTACAGGGTCTCACGACACAGATTGGACTGGTAGTGATTCTCCTGTTTTCAGCCTCCCAAGTGCTGGGATTACAGGCACTCACCACCACGTCCATGAGAGGGGCCGACACAACATGCCAGAGATCGAACTCTGGCTGCTGCAGTCTGCCTAAGCAGGCACTTTAGTCCACTGAGCTGTCAGACTGGCCCAAGGCTCTCTTTCTTTTTTTGTTTTTTTTTTGCTGAGGTCACACTTTGCAGTTCAGGCTGGTCTTAAACTTACTTTGTATCCCAGGTTGGCCTTGAACTCAAAAGGTTCCTCCTGCCTCAGCCTCCTGAGTGCTGGATTACAGGTGTGTGTCACTACACCTGGATAGCCTTTACTTCTGACTGTGAAGGGAAAAATGTTGGGAAAATAATCCTCTCCTGATCCCAATAGTAGCCATAGAGATATAATTTAATTAGCTAGTGCTGTGGTCATATCGTAAACCTTACATTGCAACACTGACATTGGGGACTGAACATTTTTGAGAATAGATCTTATCCATGGGGGTGACAAGGGTGTCCTTGAATGACCGATGGTGTCAGTCATGGTCCATGCAGACCATTTCTGGGCCACGCTCTTGCTGCTGGCCTAGCACCTGTCCATTGTCTAAGGCTGGCTCTTGTTATTTTGCAGCTGCAAACCACTGAGTGCTCTTCTTATAAACCTCTTAGATTCATTTTTGTTGTTTGCAAATAAAGACCCTGACTGATGGAAGAAAAAAAATCTTTATTGGGATTTAATTACCATGTATGTAGTATGTGCCCAATCAATGTTAAATTATTTACATCATGCTGGATATGATGTGTGTGCAAGCCAATGAGGAATTGTCAGGACAAATTATTTCATTAACTCAACTGTCACATTAAATTTAAGAGTGGATTGAGCTTCAGAACAGCCTCTTTTGCCTACACTCCTTTTTGTTCTGAATATAGAATCTCAGTATAGGTTTTCAACAGTATATGGGTTCACTTGTCACCTTTCTAAGTTCTGCAGGGTTGAGTTGTGCTGGGAATTTCAAGGCTGAGAGCCAGCATACTTTTGAGTTCCCGGAAAAGTGGAGTCATCATTAAAGGATTAAAAACACAGGAGGAGCACAAGCAACGAGATCAGTCATCCTACACACTGTGTGGCTGAAATGGCTGCCCTAATATTTCAAGTACCAGGGACACAGGAGAATGGCACGAGATGCTTTCTCCACACCGTACTCTTCCTGGTCCACATTTTGCCAAGGGGTTTGCAGATGAGTGCACTTGTTGGTTCCCCACTGAAACCAATGTGTGTAAGTGTGCTGGGGGAGGGCTTTTTCCTGTAACTAGTCCTTCAGTGTACAGCTTTGTCTTGGGTCTTGAAGATGGCTGGAGGTTTCCTGGGGGTTCCAACTACTCTGCCAGCCTGATGCCTCTTCTGGGTGTGTGTGTGTTAGGGTGCCAGAGTTGAGAATGCCAGCTTGTGTGGGAAACTCACACTGTGATAGGAAGTGGTGGGCTCCCTGATGGGCATGTGACGGTCACAGCCCTATTGGGAGCCTTGTCTCCTGGTCCACAGCTGCCATACTACCATGCCTTCCCCATCAGCCTTCCCCACAGTTTCCAGGGAGCCCAGCTCTGTGCTGGTGCCACTTTGTTGATTCCAGAATGCTCCACACTTCTACCTCGGGGAGTAAGATAAGTGTGTTTATCAACTGCCAGGCTTGGAGAGTCTTCTCCTTGTGGGAATGCATCAATCACTTCTCAGGACTGACCTTTTGCAATCGTTCCTCTTGTAAATGATGTGTTGTTTTCCCTGATTGCAGAACAAAAATGAGAGCTTTATAATTAAACACATGGAAGACAATGTGGTGGTGGCCCTTTGTTTTCCCAGTCCTCTCATGTGACAATCTACAGTAAGATGTGGGAGTAGCCGATTCAAGATGATGAGATAAATGGGAGATTTCCCTTGTGCGTCCTGGCTACCCTTGGTTACAAGGACAGTAGGGGCTTCTTTTTGACCTCACACAGTGCTCCAGGTTTCCTGTGAGCACCTGCCTTCCACCAGCTTATGGCATTCTGATAAATGGGAGCCCAACTGATGCCTCCTGTGGTTCTGCTACACAGTGCGCAGCACAGCCTAAGCACACAGCTTGTGTTCCAAAATTGGAACAAAAGGGCATTTGTTCTCTTTGCTGTGTGGTTAAAAAACATTTTCAAGAACATTTTGAAACACGATTATGTTGATTTGACTTATGCCAAAATCAATGAGTTGTTTTCCTGAGAAAGATGAGAGGCCATGGCTTCTTTCCACACCCCCTCTATCTTCTTTGGAAATAGACAGCCGGTGGGAACATCATCCCCTGAACTCATTAGCAGTACTTCTAGAGCTTTCCTACTAAATAAATTGTTTGGAGGTCAACATGAAACACCAACTGGAATGTAACAAAGAGATATCAAAATAGAACAGCCCTCTTTGTAATCATTAAGACACTGTTATAAAGTGAGAAATCTATACTATTGACCCAACTTTGAGACTTTCTGCTTTAGCTTAGGGTGGTCACCACAAATCTCAGTTACTGAAAACTCATTACATGTTGGAGAAGATCTTTAGACAATGTTGTTCATAATCCTCTTCTGTTGAGGTGTGAAAAATATGATGTTTATCTTTGGTATATGAAAAAATAAGCCACCCATGCTAGCCAGTGTCAGTTGCACCCCAGGAAAGTGCCTTCTGAGTGCTTACTGAGTAACCCTCAAATTCTAAACTCTCACGAACTATATATGCCTTGAGGTGCTGACAGTAACATGACTCCTGGTCATTATGGCTTTCTAGGTGTCATCAAGAAGTCTTTTGATGACTAAGGAGGAAAACTGAGAGATACCAAGATCATAAATAGTTCATTATCACTCATTTGTCACTACACACATCTTCTCCACAAATATTTTAACCTGGCAATAAAACTCCTAATTCATGTTGACATCTAAAAGACCAGTAGCATTAACTACTATTTATTGAGTGTAATTATGTGATTATGAGTGAGTAATCCCCCAATATCTCCTTGAAATTTGGCTTGTCATTACAATATTCCAAAGCTTTTTATGTTATCTTATAAAGCAGCTGGATATTGTCTATTCAAGAGGGTGGCTGTATTTAGGAAAATCAGAACTTGGAAAGTAGATTCTAGATACAAATATTGGACTAGAAATATCAGAGACTTTCTGTATAGACTTGGGATGAGGTAAACAGAGAGTTTTTAGGTGGGAGACTACAAAGTTCAGACATTACAATATTTAAAGTTAATAAAACTTCATCTCCATGGATTCTTTTTACTCAAAATTTGACCTTTAACCTTTGTTTTACAGCAGCATACATGATGTCTGAGAACTTGTTCAATGCCCCACTCAGTTTTTGGAAGAGAATTTGTAAAGCTCTCCCTGGGTGATGAAAGTGCATATCACAGCTTAGGGTGTGATACGCACTTTGAGAAGTATTTTCCTAGGTAGTACCAGGTGATGCTGAGGCACCTGATCATAGCTGCAGCCAGTTGCAAATGACATTATTGGGCTCAGAAAATAAGGAGAATAAGCTATCCAGCCCCATTAATTTAGGAGTAAGGGTGTGGCTTGAGAGGTGGGATGTTAGATTTGATAGGAGGCTATGCCGCTTAGCGATCATAGTAGCACTAGTGACACTCATACCACGTGGAGGACTTTTCAGAAACGCAGAATCTCAGCTTTATGAAATCTGAGCCTGCAGTCAGCCAAGATCCTCAAGTGATTTGAGTGCACAATAAAGTGTGAGAAGCCCTGTTGAAGTTCTATCTAACTAGAAGTGCCTGCCCTAGTACCTTGAGGGAAAAAAATATGCATGGGGCAAGGATCATAAGGATTTTATCCTCAGTAGTATCATTTGTTCTCTTTCCTAATTTCTTTCTTCTTTTCTTCTGTTGCTCCTTCCTTCTCTCCTCCATTTATTCTTTCCCTCCTTGTCTACTGAATAAGCAAAGTATTAAGCATCTTTGTCATGCCAGGATATGATGTCATTTCTCTTTTTATTGTGTGTATGTTATACTTTTGAGAACTTTTGTTGTTTTCGCATATCCCTTTAAAAGTCTGGTGTCTAAGATGTCACCTGGAACTCTAACAAAAGCCTTGTCTAAATTTGACAATAAAAATAAGTAATATAACAACCATTGTTAATTTGCTATTCTTGTTTTGCAAATCAGTTATGTATGTATTGCTGTATGTTACCCTGTTTTTGTCTTTGTTTCTGCTATTTGCTTTTGCTTTTGTTTTTACTCTTCAAAAAAAAAATAAAATAAGAAAGAAGATGAGGGAATTTTGCTTCTGTCTCTCATATGTTTGCATTTGGCTTATGACTAGCTTAGAATCTTTGTTTATTTTCCCTTGCCCAAAGTGGCTCACTAAAGGGTCACTTTATTTTGCCAAGGTCAGTTAGAATTTTATTCCTGATTTTCAGGGGTATTAACAAACCTGCCTAACTTAGTATAGTTGGCAAATTTGATGAGCACATTGTCGATTCCTTCATCTCAGCCATCAATAAGGATATTGGATTGGCAATAAAGATATTGAATCCTGTCATAGTCCAGGACAAAAGCATGTGTGTTTACAATCACACTTGTGACCCAAGCACTTTTGACAATTGAACTTGTACTGCCTTCTGAGAATTAGGCATTAGACTCTTGAGAATTGTATTTATACAAAGAATTTCAAATGTCATTAGAATTGTTGCAAACCTGCCCCAGCTCTTTGCTGTTGATACATAATGTTCTTCCAACCCCTCACCTTAGCCAACTATCCTGCATGTCTCTTTTTATGTGTTTGATGCTGCAGATGGAGCCAGGGGCCTTACACATGCTGGATCAGTGGACTAACATTGAGCCATCTCTCCAGACCTTTTCATAATTTATCTTGAGAAAAGGTTTCCCTAAGTTGTCCAGACTGACCTCAAATTTTCCACCCTCCAGCCTCAGCTCCTCCAGTGGCTGGGATGAGCCGCCACATGAGCTCACTAAATGCATCATGTTATAGTGACAGGCTGTGGTCAGTGATAAAACTCCTGTGTCTTGTCCTTGATGTCCTGTGAGTTTTAGCCACCTCTGTTTCAGCTGTAACTTTCCCCTGCCCAAACTCAAGCTATTTATGTCTGTTATGTTATACAACTTGCTTCCTGTAGAGGGTAGAATGTGAGGCTTTTTTAAAGTTAATGAGTGTACCAAAGCATCTTGTCAATGACCCCAAGAGGAGGGCTTGCATGATGTACAAGCTGGAAATATGATTCCTTACACCTGTGGTGGGCTAATGCATTGAAACAGTTACATTTGAGTTTTACTGAAGCCATTCTCTGATGTAGTGTCCAAGAAATATTCAGGATATTTCCAAAACAATGATTATTCATTCTGAAATGTCAGGCAGTCAAAGACTGTGGCAAAGCCTCGTCTCAATCCTTACTTTTTGCTTAGTCTCAGATTACCTGGCTTTGAAATACAATGCCATTACAGTTAACAATGTGACTGGTGTTGAAACAGAGTCATTTTCCTCTAGAGAGTGAAACAGATGCCTGAATCAAGCGAAACAAACAAATGACAGCCATTATCCTGCAAGAAGAACTTTTGCTCATCACTGTCCATCCAGACATTGCTCAGCTTTTGCTTTCGTGCAAACCACCCATTTGAAATGACAATAACAACCAGGAACACATTCAAATGAAGCATGTATGTATAGATGTGTAAATGGCACCTTGCTTCTTCTCTGGTTATTTACTGATCAATTGCACATCTTTTCACTAGTATTACATGTGAAATACTCCAACTTCCAAATTTCTTCACTGTTGAAACCAGTATTTGGAAAACACATTTTTTTCTTCTTGCCTCTTCAGTTATTTAAATTCTGCTCCCAGTCCTGGTGTCTTGATTATTCCCTTCTCTGGCCATTGTCCCTTGTCAGAAACCTCTTTTTTCCTCCATAGCTTTCTTCTTCCAACTCCTGTTTATCATGTGTTTTGATGCTTGGTGACAATCTGCCGTGTGACATTTACTGTTCATGCATTTCCTCATCTATCCATCAGTGTAGTAGGTAATTGAATACCTACTATGCATCAACAAGTATGACAAGATCCAGGGCATAATGGTGAACAAAGTAAGACTCAACTGTGTCTGGAGAAGGACACATATTTCAAGTAACTGCAAGTACTATAGATTTAAGGAGTATTTTAAATACATTTAAGAGTTTAAATGTAGGTGTTTGGAAACTTATCTAGATTTCTGTTTACAGAGTAATTTTTGTGGAACCTGGGATTGAACTCAGGCCCTTGCACTTGCCAGGGAAGCACTTATTCCACTGAGCCATTCCCCCAGCCCCAGTAATTTTTGAATTAAAGTTGAAAACATCAACAGGAGTTGTTTAAGAAAAGGGAAGGGGAGAGTTGGTGTATTCTTGCTATGGGGAACAAGACACACAATAAGCTCCATGAGAGAAAGTAGAAGTTCATAGTGATTTAGACAGTAGCACATACGTACCGTGGAACAGGTCAGAGAGGGATACAATGGAAGTACATAGTGTGTAGTCATTGTAAGAAATTCTGGTTTCTATTCTATGAAACAATTATGGACTTCGTGTGTGGTCAGAGACATGGCCTTTGGCAAACACAGAAAATGTCTACAAAAAAAGATTATAAAAGAGCAAAAGGTTTAGGGAAAGATGCACTCGTTGGGAAGCTATTGCTCTATTTTAAGAGAGACAGACTCATGGCTTAGGCCAAGTTGATAGTGACAGAGGTAGACTTAGTATGGATTAGGAGAATTCAGGGATAGTGTGGATATAAGGTTAAGGAGAAGAAGATGCCAACAATGGCCCAGGTGCCAAGTGTGCTTGGATAGCTGGAAGGTAATATCAGAGAGGAGATTCAAAAGAATCAAGATGAAGAGGAGGGAAATCATGGTTTAGATCTCAGTGGTCATAGGTTTAATGTATTCTTCAGGCATCCAAGTGAAATTCAGCATATAGTATAGGAGCTCCAAAGAGACATCTCAACTGGAGTTACCAGTGTGTGAATCCCAAAAGTGTGAAAGGCAATAGAGCTCTGGACATGGTAGCAATATCTAGAAAAAGAGAGGTATGCTTACAGGTTAAATTCAATTTGCATTTTAGTTTCTGATTGCATTTTAGTCTTCTTTTGTGCCTTTTGTTATGCTGAACAAAAGCTTGGACTTATTAATATTGTTATAAGGCATCATATTAATCACCTTTAGCCTATTTTTTTAAAGTTTCCTGACTGTATTGCAGATTTGATTGTTTCCATTTGAGAAGTGCAGACGTGCAAACTCTCAGGCATAAAGAAAATACTCAACACAGACAAGTAGGAAGTATTGAAGCTATATGACCGAACAGGTCTTTCCCCTCAGACATTCATCTTGAACTCCTGCTTATAAAAATCAACCCAAAAAGATAGCTATTTATTTGTTGACTGTCTGATGCCAAATACATCAGATGTCTGAAAATTAATAAAGGCAAGTGATTTTTTTATTTTTCCCATCACCAGTTGTGCAACATGCCTTGTTCAGTACATGTTCAACTCCAAATGAGTCCCTGTCTTTGATTTAGGGAATCATACAGAATATTCCAGAGATAGTCTGTCCAACATCACCAAATAACAGGTGGACTTGGGATCTATAAAACCCACATTCAACTGTGCTTTGCTTCAGCTGTTATGAAACACTCCAATTTGAGGCTTAGTGCATTTGCAATAATCAGAATTAACATTAAAAGGAACATTTCTTGGATGTGGATATTCTGATAGGGAGGGATAGGTGGTAGGGTAACAAAGCTATATAGTGCCATTGGGCATAAGGCTGAAGAGTTTCCCAGAATATAGAACTTTTAGTGCTAAAATCAGGATCCTCTGGAAGAGCAAAATGGTTGGTTGCTCTTCCGGGGAAGGGAGAGAGCAGTCTTTCCCAGTTATTTAGAAGTTTCATGGAAGAGGTGGAATTGGAAGGATTATTTACAGAATAGAAAATAATTGAGAATGGTATTGAATTGGGAAAATGGAAGCAAACCAAGTTGCCAGCTGAATGGCCAGGCAGATTAATCCCCTCAAATCTAGGAATGGAAAGGCATAAGGATATAACCCCCAAACAACCGTACACTTTTCCCAAAGCTTTGCAGTGACTGAACTGTTCCCCTATCCTCTTCAGCTGTTCCTGTGGGGATTTCTCATCTCTGGGTTAGAGAATGGGTTTCAAGGAAGTGGAGAAATGAAATCACTTTTACTTATTCCTTCTTTGCCTTTTCATGAGAACAATCATATTTTAAGATGAGAACACAAAATAATTTTGCAAAACCTCTATAAATCTACTAATTACAAAGCAAAACTTCTATCATTAATTCATTATATCATATGCTATTTGCACATGAATAAGTATCAATTATGAAACCCACAAGAGCAGGGCATTTGCCATCTTAACATTGATGTCCTTGAGTTCTTATTTATCTCTAGTTTATCACCAATGCTTGCATCGTATAAGCATTCACAAGACACAGTTGCTGAAAAAATGTAGAGATGCTGCCTATTCCAAACGAAGCTGCTTGGACAGACATCCTGTGAAAAGTGAAAGCAGAAAATTGGGCAAAAAGGTGCTCACCCACTGAGGTGCTCTTACCTTCTTTTCCTTAGTGCCTCCAGATAGAATGAATTATATTCCTAGTGTGAACTATTGTAATAATCACAGAAGTATGATTGATTGCTCTGAAGTTGATTTTTAAAAATCCCAAAAATGTATATGAGAGGTGCTACTCTAGTTAGTCATTAGTATCTTTTTAAAAACAACAATTACAAAGTGCAAACAATAACACAGTGGTGTCATGTTGTTGTGATAGTGCTGTGTATTATATACATTTGCTTTAACTAAGAATCATAGGCTTCTAATTATAGGTAGAACTTTAAAAGTACTGTGTGCAACACTATTGCTTCTATATTGATGAGATGAGAGATGAGACATTTCTTTTAAACTATATGATGTGGTTAGCCAGGGTCTTACTCCATTTCCTTTCACTATAGTTGAAGGCCGGGCCAGCAAGATAGACCCAGACTAGATAACTTACAGAGAAGAGTAAGTTATTTGTTATAGTTCTGGAAACTGGGAAATCCAAGAGCATGGTCTTGGCATCTGGTATGGGCCTTCTTGCTGCAGTGTAACATGGCAGAGCAGGTCACATGATGAGACAGCAAGAACCAAAGAGAGCTTGCTTCTGTAATGAAGCCATAGCCTAGAGAATCTGCTTGTCCATTAAATCGTGAATGGATTACTCCATTCATGAGAGCAGAGTCCTCAAGAGGAAAAAGTCTCTAAAAGGTTTCACTTCTCAACACTGTTGCACTGGGAATCAAATTTCCAATGGGTGGATTTTGGAGAGACATATTGAGACCACAGCAGCTAGTTTTAAATGTGAGATGGCCTAAATCCTACCTTTTCCTATTCTAGGTAACTTTTCCTGCGTCACAGCCATTGTTGTTTCTACATAAAACTTTTCTGTGCCTATCAGATATTTAAGGAAGAGGGATTGGTTTCATTTATCAGTTGGAGGAGGCACATTTTCTAAAGTGAGATAGAGCTGGAGGAAAGGGATCTCTGTTCCATGGCTATAGGAGCTGTATTAGAGAAGCCAGGGCCAGAGTGGGGAGCCATGGCCAATAAACCAGTTCTAATAGTTCAGAGCCAAGCAGATAGAGCCAAATGTCTGAGAGACTAGGGAACAGTAATAAGATTAATAGATACCATACAAGACAGAGCTAACCTGGGAAATTGCTTGGCAAATCATTGTTGTCTGAAGCTAGTTTTTACGTGCCAGCTGCCAGGCAGAAGACGAGGCCAGCTCATTTAAAGGGCCAGGTACGGCACAGCCAAGAAAAAAGGAGAAGGTATGGAAACACGGAGGGGAGCGCTGACTTTTGCTTCCACAATCAATGGCAACGTGATGAAATAGAAAGGGAACACAGGCTTTGGGGTGAAACAGACATGGGTTAAGCCTCAGATTCCTTGGCCCTTGGTGTGAGGGTGTGTCTCTCCAAGCCTCTTTCTCTCCTGTGGGTTCTGCTATTCAATTGAGTGCATGTGTATAGCTGGAATCCCCAGCACCGAGCCAAACACGTAATGAGATTTCAGCTTAGCAAACATTAGTTTGCTTTTCTTCACACATCTTTCCTCTTGCTTTCTCACCTCACTGATCTTGACTTCTCTTTAATATATCTTCTACCTCAAAATGGAAAGTTAACAGTAACGGGTGAATAATGAGCAGCCTGCGCTCATTAAGGGAACTCCCTGTTACTTTACACTTTCATGGCAAGAGCCATCGTAGATGCAGAAGTGGCAAAGGCAGTTTCCTCTTAACAAGGGCGGAAACACACATGTGTGTGCATGCGTGTGTATGGGTATTGCTGTGCTCAAATGTATGTCTTGAAGTCGGTTGTCCATAGTGTGAAGAAACCCAGCATGTTCAAAAACTCAGCAAAAGATGTGGTAAATCTGTGACCAGATTAGTCTTCAAAGAGAGGAGGAAATGGAGATCCAGGTCTCTGCATATTTCTTTAAAGCCCTTTCATGCTCACCATACATTGACAGCCTTCACCTACCTCAGGTGACTAGTTGTCTCTCCTTCACTCGAACTTTCCAAATTCCTCCATGATTTTCTCATCCTAATGTGGTTTTTCAATCCAAAATTTTTGAGCATCCATTATAATCCCAGTATCCTATAAGCTTCTAAAGAAACTTACAGTGAGAGCGTAAGCAAAACCAACATTGTTAATGTTTTCAAACAGCTTATAATCCAGGACAAAGTCAAGCACAGTTTATTAAGGTGCCCTTCTATTAACAAAATATCATGAATGAAGTGGCTTCCACAATAGCTCCATGGTTTTACAATGTCAGTAAGGCCATTCTCCCTCTGAGGGAAGGAAGGAAGCTTGAGACCCAGGCTTCTCTCATAATTTCCATAGTTGCTAGAAATACTCGGCCCTCCCCACCCAGGTTTCTGCCACCCCACCTTGCTCTGTTTACATCTTCACATGATGTCTCTCTGTGTGTTTTTCTCAGTGTCCAAGTCAAACACTCTAAAATGTCCCCTTTTTGAGACACAACTGAGTTACTTGATGTTACAGCACAGGTTCTCCTATGTCCTGCGTCCTCACTGGCCTTGAAAGGCTGGGTCAAGGAGATTATGGGGCCAAAGAGGAAAGTGATTGATCATGTATAGTGTGCCTGGGGAGAGTCACATGGAGAGAAGACATTCTCTCAGGCTTTCACAGAGA
>NDGN011498666.1:838-11478 GCA_002564285.1 Tympanoctomys barrerae
TTGAACTGCAGTCCCTGTGCTTTGCCAAGCTTGTTCCAAGTAGGTGCTTTAGACCACTAAGCCGTCTCGCCAGCCCACCACTTTTGATATTAAATAAAATGTGCCCTGAAATAAAAACTTAGGGAATCCTCCCCCATTTTATGTATTTAGTACAAGGTCTATAGGGTCTCACTACACAGATCGGACTTATAGTGATCCTCCTGTTTTCAACCTCCCAAGCTCTGGGATTACAGGTATGCGCCACCATGTCTAATCTCTACTGGGGATGGGGCCAGTACAGCATGCCAAGGATCAAACTCCGGTCCCTGTACCTGCCTAAGTAGGCACTTTAGTCTGCTGAGCTATCTGGCTGATCCACAGGAACCCCCCACCCCTTTTTTTTTTGGCACAACCGGGGATTGAACTCAGACCCTTGTGCTTGCCAGGGAAGCACTTATTCTACTGAGCCATCTACCCCAAAAACCCTTTTGAAAAGTAGCTTGCAAATCAACTAAAGGGAATCAATTATATTGCTTTAGAACAGTGATGGCAAATGTTTTAGAGACCAAGTGCCAGAAGTGCAACCCCAAAGCCACTTGTTTATCACAAAGTACCAACCCTCAGTTGTACTTGAATACTGGATGCTGGTGACAGAGGGGGCACATGTGCCACGGTTCTCCACCATGACTTAGAACTTCCAGGAATGTTTTTCCAGGCTGGGATCCCTGGGATGCACTGCCAGAGGGAAAAATGAAATCAACTCTCTTTGTCTCTCAGTTTTTTTGCAGATTTTGAAATTCCATACTTGCAGAAGGATAAAGTCACACGAATTGAAATCTGGGTCATGCATGAAATCGGGGGACCTATTGTGTAAGTTTTGGTGCTATCGATGGTGGTAATTATGTTTTTCTTCGATTTGGTACAGTCAGGTTCATTTGGCACTTCCAGCTTGGGGCTTCTGTTTCTAATGTGGTTGGTAGAGAGAGACAGGGATCTGCGTTCTGAGAATGCCACTAGCCAGTTTTGATCCCAGAGGGAAAATTTCCTTTATCCAGCCAGGCAGCACAGAGATCTTTTCTGAGTGACTTGGGCAGCTCTGAACAGTGGATTAGTTCCTTACACATATGTGAGGTTTGAAGCCCAGTTTCTCTTTTTAGTCATTAGAAACCCAAATGTCCTCAGCAGGATCCTCTGAGTAAACCAAAGGACTCCATGAGGAAGGTTTTATTCTCAGAGAACAATCAAATCTGAGACCCACCACTGGGTCTCAGATAACCTCTGTAAAGAAGGTTTCAAGATCTGTCTTTTTCTGGGAAACCTCTTGAGTTTGTCTATAAGTACAAGCTGAATTCACATGTCTCCCCAATAAAGGGTACTCCAGGCACAAACACTAGACAAAAATAACAGATCTATTTGATTCAGAAATGTTGTAAGGGGCCCGGGGAGATAGCTCAGTAGCTTAATTGCCTGCTTAGCAAATGCATGGTCTTGAGTTTGATTGCTGATAAAAAAAAAAAAAAAGAAAGAAAGAAAGAAAAAGAAAAATGTTTCAATGAGTGCCTTAAAGCAGCCAGGATTGGGCTCTGGAAGTAAGCTGAGGCCGTATTCTTCAGAGCACTGATGCTATGTGGAGGATAGAGTTACGCAACTCCAGGAACAGACGTGCCATTAAACATGTGCCCCAAGAGGAAGACCTCCTGCAAATTCTGTTTCCTATGCCCTGTAAGACTCACCATAGGAGTTATTTTTCCATGGCTCTTGGGCAACAAGAACTATGCAATCAATTTGCAAACTGCATATTACTCAAGTTACACTAAGACCAGCACTTCCCTTCCCTGAAGAAAAGTTATGCTTGCTGTTGTGCAGGAAACCCATTGTGACATTCATTTTTTGTTGTGGTTGTTCTCTGCCTAGAGGTTATGCTTATATATATTTTTAATGTATCTGTTAAAGAAAGTTTGATCTTCAGCACCACCTCAGTGAGAGTAGGACATTGCAATTGGTTGTCATCTTAGCTCATCATTTCTGCTGAGGGCAAAGTTACTAGAAGGGTCAGAACACTTGCTGGTAAGTTTGAGCCCAGGGTAAACACGGTTGCAGGTCACCAGCCAAGAAAGCAGCTGTGTGGGGCTGCCCAAATTTTAAGGATAACAAGAGATTGTAGTCAATAAAATTGTATTGTGTTGGGGAGTATTGCTAAACAGATGTTAGCTGCTATTATTAGAAAAAAGTAACTGTTTGAAATGAAAACACATGACTAAGTATATAGCTCAGTGACACACACTTGCCTGGCAAGCATGAGGTCCTGCATTTGATTCCTGGTACAAAACAAAACAGAGAGAGAAAGAGAGAGAGAGAGAGAGAGAGAGAGAGAGAGAGAGAGAGAGAGAGAATGAAATCACTACTCTTGTGCTTTGAGGCCATTATTGACAGAGGATTTTTGACACTCTAGGACTGTCACCCATAATACTTCCTCTGGTCACCAAGATGGCCATTAAAGGACTGCTAGACAGGTAGCATTCCAGTGTGGCTTTGATGATGAGCCTAAGGAATGACTCAGGTCCTGCAGAAAAGGACAAGAGAGAAGTTTCATCCAAGGAATCAAGTGCTTCACAAGGTGCACGATGGTGATGAGTTTTCAACAAAGTGCACTGGATAGAAAGTGAGTCGAGAGATAAGAATCAATCAGGTCGTCAAAAAAGGGAACCTGTTGTAAGTTAGGATCTGTTTATGTCAGGGAGATCATACAGGGAAAATAATGGTAGAGAAAGATGTGTGTGTATGTTTTAGCAAAAAATAAAACACACTGGTATATTTAAAAAAGCCTCGAAGGATTCACAGTAGCCCCCATCTATGGGAATACAATCCAAAAATCTTCCAGGAAGTGCGAAACTTCAGATAGCACTAAGCCTGATAAAGGCTACTTTCCCCCCCCTATACATACATATCTATAATAAAGTTTAATTTACAGGTTAAGCGCTGGGGTGATAGCTTGGTGGTCTAAGCATCTGCCTGGCAAGCACAGGGACCGGGGTTTGATCCTTGATACCACATGTGGCACAGGCCCTGGAACCTGTGAGGGACCCAAACTAGGTGTGGTAGTACATGCTTGTAATTACAGTACTGGGGAGACTGAGACGGGACAATCACTATGAGTCCAAGCTGTGTAGCGAGACCCTGTACCAAATAAATAAAAGATTAAAAAAATTCACAGATTCAGGGCCAGTCAAATAGCACAGCAGATTAAAGCGCCTGCAAGCAGGTTTAGGGGCTGGGGGTTCGATCCCTGGGCCTGCTGTGGCAGGGCTGCTGAGCCAACAATTGAGACTGGGTGTGGTGGTGTGTGCCTGTAATCCCAGCTCTTGGGAGGCTGTAAACAGGTGGATCACTGTGAGTCCAATCTAGTAGTGAAACCCTGAACACCCTGTAGACCCTTCCCTAAAATACAAAAAAATAAAAAATAAAAAATTACAGGTTCCGTATAATAAAGATTAAAAATAATAACTGACAATAAAATGTAATAGTAATACATTGTAAAACAAAATTTGCAAATATGGTCCCTCTCAAAATAGCTCACTGAATTGCACATTGAGCTCAGTGCCTGCATTGTGAGTTAAAATGATTTATCACTATGTGGCCATAACTTTTGCAGTTTCTGGTGTGACAGAAAAAGCAGCCTGAATTTCTTTTCCCTTCTTTCACTTGCACAGATAGGTGTGCTCTTACCGTGGCACCGAGCGAGCTCACCATATGATTTTTGTTCTTTTCTAATTAACACTTAGACCCTTAAGGGAAGCACTTTGCAGCGTCTCTGAGTGGGGCCAAATCATCAGCATCGCTACTCCTGCGCTTTGGGGCCATTATCGACAGGAGCAGGATAATCTACACTCAAGGAGGCCACCGACTGCCATCCCATGACAGATGGCCATTAGGTGGCTGATCAATAGGTGGCACAGACAGTGTGGATCTGGTGGTAGACCAAGGGTGACTCATGTCTTGTGAATGAGCTCAGGGAGGGGCATCGCCCTGCTACTCAGAGTGCTGTGCAATCTAAAGCGGATGAATCATTTATCGTGGGGATTCCTCATTTACTGTTTTTGGGTCAGCATTAAAAAATCATGACAGCAAAAGCGTGGACAAGTGGGTACCGGAATGCATGAGATTTTAGCAGCAGCTAGCTCTAGTGATGTAGGATGGGGGATCCGGGGCAAGTTTGTCTTTCATTTCCATTTTCTAATATTTAAAAGGGTGCGTGTTAACACACTGGAGGGTGACCAGGGTCACAGCCTTGTTGGTGCAGCCCCAGGGCCGCACCACGGGGCCTGCCGGTGTTTCTGGGCTGGGTAACACCCTCATCGCGCAGGCGCTAGGAGCGCAGCCTCATGTGCGTGCGGTGTGGGGTCTTCAGAGCGCCCCCTCTGGGACACCACAGGTTCCCTGGAAGCAGCAGTCCTGGGACCCGACACTTTCCCACCTTGCCCCGAAGAGGTGTTTCTGGCAAAAGTCAGTCAATTTAGAACCAGCTTCTCTCTCTTCCACTCCTCACCTTTTGTTTACTCACTGTTGAAAACCTGTTGTTCTGATTTAGGGAATCCTGTGGCGAGGGCAGCGTGAAGAGCCTGGAGAAGAGACTGGAGGCCATGGGGTTCCAGTATCGCTGTGTTAACGACCACCTGTAGGTGACCCTGCGCGTGACCAGGTGCACTCGGGTGGGGGTGACGGGGACCCAAGTGTTTCTGTGCAAAAAATAGCAGCTGCAAAGCCCATGGGATCCAGCCTCCGGCTTGACTGTCTCCAGATGCGTGGGCGGGGAGAACGATCCGGCTGTGGTTTGGAGAAGCCGGGGCTTCCACCTGGCCCAGCCCACTTTAGAGCCCATTTTAATGGTGGTTAAGGACAGTCGGAGAAGAACTCTATTTGTCCAAGTCGTTTCCTCCGCACTTGCTTACTGTGGAGTAACCAGAGAATAGCAGTGTGCTTCCTGGAACCCTGGATGCCATGGGGCCCTCGTCCACGACAGGCACTGAGGCGGGAGTTTGGTAGACTGCAGACAGACACAGTGAGGCCGTAAGCCAGTGAAAAGATCTTAACAGCTCCATTTCTTGAGGGCCTGATGAGCAGGGCCTTCATGTCCTTATGCTCGGGTACCGTGTGCAGACCTTCCTGTTTCTTGGACGCGTAGTACAGAAGCAGAGTGGTTCTGTACTTGGGGCAGAATTCAGTCACCGTGGGAGCATGGCTGATGGCCCGGCGCGGAAGGGAGTCTGCGGCTCATACCTCTGGCAGGTGCTTTGAAATTTCAGGATCGTGATTGTCTCAGGTTGATGCAGGCATCATTCTTTCTCTCCCGGAACAGCCAGAGTTAGGACAAACTTTGAAGACAGAAGGTAAATGACAGTGGGGCCGACTGGGTTGGCACAAGGGAGCTGGTTGCTCCTGACAGAGGGGAGGGCTCCTCCTAGAGGTGGTACGGAGTATTCTGGCATATACAGGAATTCATGACTGGAGAGATGCGGGCTGTAAGCTCATGCCTGAGAAGGGGCAAGAGGCAAGAGTCTCAGTTGCCCCAGTAATGGCAATCTTTTCCTGACAGAGGGACAATAGGGTAGGTGACTATGGAGTGTTCCAGTTCATGGTCTACCAGGAAAGTCACAGGTTGGCCCCCAATACCGATGGGGACTGTGGGCTCTTGGGGACCCAGCTAGAGAAGGGAGGCTGGCCCGGTGCATTAGACATTGGGCTGTCCTGTGATCCGGAATGAAGCCTTTATCTTTTAATCTGAGTGGGCATTTGCTTTTCTAGGGTCTGCAGCCCTTACACCTTGCGTATTGGTCTTTGGCCAGAGGGTATGTTCATCTTCCAGACTGAATTTTCTAGAGGGCATGAAGTAATTTTTGTGCAATGTGGGATGCATTTGCCATCTGTAGATTTTCTGGGGCTCAGGGTCAAAAGGAATGTAGACTCTTAGGCTTCAGAGTTGCTCATGAAAGTCTGAAGGACTTTTATCAAGCTTCTGGATAATAATTTCTGACATATTAATGGGTTTTTGTCTCCCTTTTTGATTCTTTTGAGAAGCTCTTGACTGGATTGCTTTGTTTCTGCTGTGACGTGTTGTAATTTTGGGAGGGGTGACCTTTGAGAAAGGCCGGGGCAGCCCATCCACCAGCACCAACATTCCATCAAGGATCCGCTCCCTCTCACCAGTTTTTCTCTCAGTCAAAATGTCGTGGCATTTCTGTGTTGATCAGAGTCAGAAGGATTGCTGACAGCCATCCCAGTGGGTGTTAGATGACACCGTCTGACCAGGATAGGTGTGTAAGGGTAGCTGAAGGGCTCTGGGGGCCTTGGTGGTTGGACGCAGGCAGTGACTGACTGCCTCCTCCCGAGTTGGGGGTGGGAGGCAGGCTGGCGTGGCGTCAGCACTGGCAGAGGGCTGTCAACAGAAGGGCTGGTGGCGGAAATGGTTCAGCCGGCTGGACATAGAGGAGTCAGGAGGAGGAGGAGAAGCGCTGGCTGGTGAAACTGTCGGTACTGGCAGCAGCAGTGTTGGCCAATAAGGGGTGACACATCTGCCAAGGAGGACTCCTCAGGATGAATGGGTCTTTGTTAAGGCACAGGGCGTCGGTTTATCTTAACTTTGTAGTTATCAAAAAAGCCCTTTAAAATTTGATTTTAGGATACATGCCGAAGTGCAAGCTGTGACTTGTTAGACCACATCCGGGCTCACGGCATGTATGTGGTGTGCCTTGGAACCAAGTCACGACAGGCCAACGTGGGTGTCCCCTGAGGAGAGACCGTTCAGGAGCCTGCCTGGCTGTGCCTCTTGGCAACTCAGGGCCAGCCAGGCCAAGGAGACACTCGTCACTAGAGCCTCCATTGTGTCCCCTGGAAGTGTCCCCAGAACCGCAGGTTAGGGCCCACTCAGGCTCCATGGTGGCTGGCTTACTGTGGCACTGCACAGAGGGAACTATCCAAGGCTCACACCACCCGTTGCATTCACACGCACACACAGCACTTACTCAGAGGTTAAAAGTCTCTCCTCGCCCCGAGTCCTCACTCTGGTGGGAGGTGAGCAGTCTCCTGTCTTCTTTCTGGTGGCACTGGTGTGGCTTGGGAGTGCCCTGGGGATCTTACCTGGTCTGAAGGCAGTACTGGATTCTGGGTCCTCTCTTCTCTGGTCCGGTGAGCTGCAGGTAGCAAACAGGGTGTCCCTCTCTGGTCCCCTAAGGAGACTCCAAAAATATTTAGGGGGTGTACTTATCTCATTGAAGGGCCAGAGGGGTCCTCCTTCTGTGGGGGCTCTGCCCCGAGCCCCAAATGGCCAGCACAGTTGGCCTTCCTGGTCAGGGAACCAAGTGTAACAGTAGAGTTCTGACCACGAACCGAGTGGCACTGAGGTTTGGTGGCAAAAATCAGCTCAATTTACACTGGCAGCCATGCCCCACAGTGACCAGCCATGCCCACAGTGTCCAGCCATGCCCCACAGTGACCAGCCATGCCCCACAGTGACCAGCCATGCCCACAGTGTCCAGCCATGCCTCAGTGACCAGCCATGCATCATGACCAGCCATTTCTTAAGAACATAAGTAACAGAAATTGAATTAAAATAGAGGATATTTGGGTAATAGAAAAGCAGAAATTAAAATATACTGGTAATCGACATCAGGGAAGCAGCCCTGTATTATATGGGGGGCATTTTCTGTTATAATATCTCTGTGGAGCAGAGGTGAGGAGTCCTGTGTCTGAGTCACCTGAAGGCGGTAGGTTCAGCTCTGCAGCCCTCCATGGTGAGAGCCAGGGCAAATCACTGTGCTCAGTGGTCTCTATTGGCAATTAGAGGTGAAAATAGAACCAGCCTCATTTGGTTGTAGGATTAAACGGCATGATCTGAGTAAATCACATAATCAAGTTTCTTGGTACCAGGCTGGGGGTCAACTCAGTGGGTGATGGCTTGCCTAGCATTATATAGCTTTTTAAAAAGAGTAGTTTGTAGGGGCCGGCCTGATAGCTCAGTGGACTAAAGCGCCTGCTTAGGCAGAGCACAGAGGCTGGAGTTCGATCCCCATTGTGCTGTGTTGGCCCCGCCCTGCAGGGCATGCTGAGACAGTGACTGAGACTGGGTGTAGTGGCACATGACTATAATCCCAGCACTTGGGAGGCTATAAACTGGAAAATCACCATGAGTCCGATCTATGTAGTGACACCCTGTAGACCCTGTAGACTCTGTCCCAAATACGGGGGCATGGGGGGAGGGGAAGGAATAGCTTGTATGTTCTTCAAAAACTCAGACTTTCTGTCTCAAAAAGGTGCATTTAAGGTGCACCTTAAATGTTTGATAGATACTGTTGTTTAATCTCTTACAACTGATGGCATGGTGGCATATGCCTATAATCCTAGTACTCAGAAGGCTGAGGCAATATGATTGTTACTAGTTTGTGGCCAGTGGTCTTTGTAATAAGCTCAAGGCAAGCCTGAAGTACATAGTAAGACCCTACCCCAAGAATCAAATCAAAGGCTCATGAGATAGCTCAGCAGACTAAGTGTCTGCTTAGACAAGTGCAAGGATTGGGGTTCGATCCCTGGCACCACTTGCCACATCAGCCCCACCTCTGGGCAAGTTGAGCTGTCCACAGAGACCAGGTATGGTGGTGCATGCCTGTAATCCCAGAGCTGGGGAGGCTGAAAACAGGAGGAGCCCTACGAGTCTGAATTGGGTAGTGAGACCCTATACCAAATTCATTAAAAAAAAAAAAAAAAAAAATCCATTCTTTTCTTTCTGTAGGCCGGTGAAGCTCTTGATGTGTGTGGACCACAGCGCTCACCCTGACTGCGCCTTAACGTTGTAAGTGAATGTTTTGATTCCAACCTCTTTTCCTTAGGGTTCCTCTATGTGCAGCCCCCTGGTGAACTGCACTGTGATTTTATTTCCACTCCTCAGCTGGGTGGAGAAAAGGACCCTAAAGGTATCTTAAGGACTCAAGGGGACAGATTCCCAGCGGCCCAGAAGTCTCACAAAGCCCAGGTGGGTGGGTGGTCTCAGGCTGTGGAGTCACTTAGGTCTGTCAGGTATCACGTTCGTCCCCTTCACCAAGTTGCGTACCTGTCTGGGCACAGGCCATGGCTGCTCCTTTTTGAGAAACCCACTGCGCTCCGCAGTAGCATTCCTGATGAGAGATGCCACCTCGGCACACCCCCGTTCAGTTCAGGGCCCCCCACCTCAGGGTGGGGATGCAGGGGAGAGTGCGGCCCGTGGGGTGAGGCTTCCGGCTGGCGCTCCGCGGTCAGCGTCTCCGCTCATTTGGTCAGTTTTCCCGAAGTGGGCCATTTGGTCCCCATCAGTGATGCTGAGGTTTAGAGGGATCAAGGCATCGGCTAAATTCACCCAGCCTCAGGGGCTGGGGAGGTAGCTCAGTAGAGTAAGTGATTCCTTGGCAAGTGCAAAGGCCTGAGATCAATCCCCGGTTCCGAAAAAAAAAAAATATTCACCCAGACAGGCTACAACAGTTACGGCAGCCCTTCGGGAGCCTGAGTGCTCAAGCCCTGAATCTGCTTATTTATCACAAAGCTACAAATTGCCAGAACTTCCTCTGCGTGCTGGTGTCTGACACTCCGCAGCTGGGGTGAGGCTGGGGTGACTTGGCTCAGGCACCTGCCGCAGCATGCGTGCCACAGCTCTGCTGTCACCGGATCAGAGCCGGAGGCCGCGCTGGGTGGAGTTCTTGTGCCTCTTGCCTTACTCTGACCCGAGGCCCCGTGTACACACACGGCAGGCATGCAGAGGCCTGCCGCGTCCCTTCCTGCTCTCCTCCTCGTGCTTGGGCCTTGATTTCAGCGATTGTTGGCAGACATATTTTTACTTTGTTTCCTTGGAAGGTACCAGAAATCAAGCTCAGGACCTCATTTGCCAGTCAGGTGGGAAGATCTATTTTTGACAGTTTTGCCCCTTTCCTTTGAATGAGAGGAATAAAGCCCACTTTAAACCTTTGCCAAGTATTCCTCCACTTTCATTGCCCCTGGTAGGGGTTTTACCAATTTCTTTTTTGAACATTTTAGCAATGAATATTGATGGATAATTTATAAAAGCAGAAACACACAGCAAGTACACAAAGTTGCTTAATCATTTTACAAATTCAATGAGGTGTAATATCCATCTCAGTTTGTTAAAGCCAAAAAATATTAAAGCTCTTATGATGTCATTCAATGTGTGATGGGTTTATAAATTGGGAAAATGTTTTGGGAAAGCCCTCTGAAAATGTATGACCAGAACTACAAAAATATTCAAAGCCTCTGACCTATATTAGTCTTTAGGGTACTTTTGGTGTCTTATTCTAAAGGAATGATGAAAAAAAAAATGGATATTGCCTGTATGCTCAAAGATGTTCACCAAAGCATTATAAAATGGAGACACTGGCTGGACCTAAATAGCCAATGGCACCTGAAGGTCTACTTCTGAAGCAGAACAGGATGTAGCCATCAAAGACAGTGTAATCAGACCAGCCAGATAGCTTAGTGGACTGAAGGGACTGGGGTTCAATCCCCAGGATGCTGTGCCAGCCCTGCTCCCCGGGGCACACTGAGTCTGAGATTGAGACTGGGTGTGGTGGCATGCACCTGTAATCCCAGTGCTTGGGAGGCTGAAAATAGGAGGATCACTACAAGTC
>NDGN011498670.1:4182-29363 GCA_002564285.1 Tympanoctomys barrerae
TCAGGCCATTGTGCTTGCCAGGGAAGTGCTTATTCCACTGAACCATCTTCCTAGCCCCCATAAAGGTTTTTAATTCTGGGAAGGTCCAACTTACTCTTTATTTTGTGCTTGTGCTTCTGTTGTTCTACTTAAACAGGTTTTATCAGGCCTAGGATAACTAAGACTTACTTTTATACGTTCTTACAACAGTCTTATAATTTCAGATCTTATGTTTAGGTCTATGACATTGTGTTGTTTCTAAATTTTGTGTTTTATGGAAAGAATGGTATTTTTTCTTAAAATTATAGATTATAAGATAATAACTCTCAGTGTAATCAGAAAGAAAAATGGAATACATCTTCCCTCTATATGCAAGTTTGCCACTGATTTTATATTTAAAATTTCACAAATGACATCCGTCATTGTTGAGTTTATTCTGGTCATTACATGTTTTCTTTCTTGGAGTATCTATCAATCAAAATTCTGCTGTCATAATGATATAGATTTACATGTCTCACTAGCAGATCTTGCCCGCTTAACAGACCCAGAATTGAAAAAGTATTTTTACTTTTTTGACAAGTAATTAAATTTCTAACAATGTTCTGGATCAAACAGTTTACACTGAATTAGTAGTCTGATTTTTGGCTGCAATTATATGTGTAAACAATTTCCTCTCCTCCCAAAGGTTGTAAATATCTTTATAAAAATAGATAGGAGAGTGGAAAGGGAGAGGACTCCCCCCCACCACTAACTTCACAAAAAAAGAAGAAAAAAAATCTCAGAAATCTATTGAAGTTAAAATTAAAAGGAGGTGTTTGATATGATAAATAATGATAAGATAATGGGTTTCTATGGGATATGGAAATAGAATCCACAATCAAAACGAAGACTTCAGCTAAGAGATGCTGGGTGGGTAGGATCTGTACTTAAAGATTCACCTCTCTTCTATACTTTCTCACAATCATTACAAGATTATCTGTGCGTCTTCTTGTATACATGGCTTTCTCTGAGAAGAAGGTCATCCAGGAGCCAAAGAGTGCTACTGGATGTCCTAAATTTTAGGCTAATTGCATTTCTATGGGTTTTATATCTCAATAGATTTATGTGAATCTTCTAGGCCAGGTGAAGACAGGATGCTATCAGAAGAGAAATCTGTCTTCTATTTAAAACTTAGATACAGCTGCTAGGCAGGGGGCTTTTTAAAGGGGCTGTGCTGAGCATAGCAGGTCATTCATTTTGTAGAGGAAGGTGGCTCACCACAAAGGTGGATCTCATAAATTGATTAAATAGCCACAGCTTTGCTGTGTTGCAAGTTATTAAGGGGCAGTGGCACAGAGACCCTTGTCATCATTAATGAGAGTTCCAACCTGACTGATTTGACCTAATCATAGAGAGATAATAATAGATCTATCCCTTAAATTGCTGGGTAACTTTGATGATTTCTCAGTAGCATGCAGACTAAAGCAGAGCTCGGCATGGATTTTATCAATCATTTAATCTATTTTAGACCAAAATGTGTCAGAGAGAATACAGATGACATTAAGCTATTTAGAGTTACCAAGCTATAAATATTTGTCAAATATGATTTTAAAGTTTTAAGCTATGTTCTCATTTAACATCTAAGATTATAGTCATAATTTTTTTGCTCATAAATTGTGTAGCTTAACACAAAGATTTTTTTCAAAGATGGAAACCATTAATTTATGAAATTTTTATCCTGGGATATTCTGTAATTAAATTAGAACCTGACTTTAGGATAGATAACAAAATCTTTACTGGGGAAAATACACAGATTTTATAATTTAAAAATGTGTGTCAGTCTGCTGCATTGATTTTATTCTTATGTCAATGAAATTTATTTCCTACATCACCATTCATCATCTCAGAAATTTATCCATATAGTGTTCTTGATTGAGTTATTTTTGATTGTTGGAGATAGGGATATAAGGTTATGTTTTTCTGGTAATCTCATACATGTCACAGTAATTCATGTTTGATTTTCCTGTGATGATGTCCTCCATAACTAGCAAGTCTCATAAGAGAAGTTCTACCTTCCAATCTACTTTATTTTATTTATGTAAGTTATTCACACATGTAAAGCATAGTTACTAATGGTGTGAATTTTTAACAGGACTTTTAAAGTATATTTGTTTACTGCAATATACCTAATGTAAGAAGAGCACTTATTCCTTAAATGTTATCACAGATTGAATATAATGGTGAAGCAACCTGCAAAATGTGATTATCATCAGAATCTAAAATCCATTCCTTGATTCATTTCAATCAAAATGTCTTGTATCATCTTCCAAGGAAATCATTGTCTCAATTTTTTCTAGAACTATAGTTTTGTGGTTTTGATCTTTATGCAAATGGATTATACGATGGCCTATTTTTGTGCCAGATTTATTTTAATCACATGCATTTGTAAAAGTAATTTAGTGTTGTTAATTCCTTTGGTTTCAGTATTGTAACATCTTATTGTGCAAAGGTGTCACAATTTATTTAACTGTTTCTAGTATTGAATATTGTTGGTGTACAATTATAAGTATTTTTAGGGGTATGTTGGTAGAAGTGAGATTGTTGGGTGATGGTGTATGCATACTTCAGACTTACCTGACAGTATCAACCTGTGAGATCTAGAAGTATTGCATCAAAGTATTTTTGTACACTAGTGATTTATACATCATAATAGCTTTTATTGTTTCTTGGTACCTGGGATCAGACTCAGGACTTTGCACTTGCCAGAAAGGCACTGTGCTGCTGTGCTATATTACCAACCCTACATTAGCAATGTGAGATTCAGATGTCCATAACTATTCTTTAAACTTAAAAATTATTCTGAAAACAACTCTTTTTAGGAGGAAACATCTATAGATAAAATATTAAAATTTTGGAATATCATGTACTTTAGGATGACAAAAAAGTGTGAATAATGAAATGAATTTATCATTAGTTTTCTTTAATACTGACATTCATGTGAAGCCTAATATGGCTGAGGATCTATGGGTCTCTTCGTTTTCTTAATATCTTTAGACTTCAGTTCCCATAGTTGAAAGGTGATTAGTTAACAACCACAATTTCACCAGCTTTAATATAAAGTAGGCAATACATCCGAAGACTGAAAACTATGCTTAGTGAGGACCACTTAGTATTTATCCGTAACATTTGAGGTTAAGTATTTAATTTAGCTTTAATAGATATACTCTTGATCAATTAGCTTTTTATCATGGTGAGGAGTAAAGGTAAAGCAGGAAACATCTCCCCAATACCTATTTTGAGGGGACATTTAATACGTGGAGCAGCCAGGAAGCGATTCTCCTCACTGGTAGCAAATAAATCCTCTTTCTTGCCTTCTTTCTCTTTCAGGGATACATTCAGATTTTTTTGATCTTCTTGCTCCATTAAGAATTTAATACATGAATTAAAAGTATAAAGTATCAAAGAATCTGTATAAAGGTAAATGAATTAATGTTACATCATAACACATTTAATTAAAACTACAAGTATTTTTTTCTAATGTTAAAAGAAATGGCTAAGATTTGTGGACATCTATGTTCCTTTCTTTCTTGTGTGTTCAACTCCAATTAATATCATAGCTCTTGTCTTGGCGCGATAGCTCAGTGGATTAAGTGCCTGCTTTGGCAAGCAAGGATCACGGTTTGATCCCCAGTCCCACATGTTGGGCCAGCCCTGCCCCAGGGACCTGCAGAGCCAGCAACAGAGTCCAGGCATCTTGGTGCATGGCTGTAATTATAGCACTGGGGAGGCTAAACACAGGAGGATCACCGTGGGGAGGCTCATCTGCATAGTAAGACCAGGTACCAAATACCCAAATAGAAAAAAAATCATAGCTTTTTTAAATTAGAAGTTTATCTTCACAAACAATTCTTGTAAGTAACACAGGAAGATAATATTCTATAGTATGAACAGGAGAGAAAAAAATTCACTTAAAAATAGATATACAGGCTGGGTATGGTGATACACCCTATAATCCCAGCACTCAGGAGGCTGGGGCAGGAGGATCACTGTGAGTTCAAGAAGATCCAGGGATACAAAGTGAGCCAAAGGCCAGCATGGACTGAGCAGTAAGACCCTGACTCAAAATATGAAAAAGACAAAAATATGTATATATGGTGTGGGAGTGGAGAAAATGGATTGATACGGAGTGTATGTTAGAGTGCTACATAGAAGTATTCTACTGGGCAAATAAAATGAACTAGAAAAGATAATGAAACCAGTTAAGTGCATGCAGTGACACATTTCTATGTCTGCTTACACATTCTATTCTCTATCATATACATATTCTTTTGAGTTTCCTTTGAATTCATTAGTTGCTTAATTATTTTATACTTGATCTTTGAAAATACAATGAAATAGCAATCAATAAACTCTAGTTGTGGACACAAGGTTCTTATTTCTTCACAACGATCAGGAATACTCAAGTCTCTTGGTCCCATTTCTTTAAAAAAAATCTCAGGCCACTCTTATTGTCTTTAATCTCAAAATGGCAGGTATGATTGGTAATTTGAACCATTTTTGACATGACAGCCACACTCTTACTTAATATTTATAAAGTGATTTTGTATCACTAATTCTGAAAGTACAAAAGCCTCAAGAGGTGGTACAGGACATGGCAACCTCAGTTTTAAGTGAATTTACATTTTGTAGTCCTGGGCTTTATTTCTATAGAAGGCTTTTGATATTTAATTTTTGTTATAATCATGTTTGGGGTTAGTAAGATTTCTGATCAACATTGCTTCATTAAAATAAATGATCCAGTGAGTAAGGCAGCTTAAGATTCATATTCCGTGCTAATTAACAGATTCTTCTAATTGTTAGAATGTTCCTGATGTCTTTTTAATTCTTTCAACTCATTACTTTTTTAGGAAAGTTACAGTTCTTAAAGTTATAGTAACAGATACTATGAAACTTCCTTTCTGTATATACACACTGCCTCAAAATACATTAATTTGTGAAAGCAGGCCAATAATTTAAAATCTGTTAATTGATGTGCTTTCCTTCCAAAAACAAGTGAAATATCTTTCCTATTTTCCATTTCTACTTTCCCATCTGGGACACTAAAATGCATTTTTAAAAGATTACTTCTAGTTGAAAATAATGTAGCAAAACACATATTAAAATTGCTGTATGCTTCCAGTGAATATATTTTTGCTAGATTAGTAAATTAGATGTCTGTTTCTGCTAGTCCTAAGAAGAACAAGGGGGAAGGAGATAATTTTATTTTTACAATGTTCATTCTTCTATGTGATTACTAACAAATAGTGTTTATCACTTGCTGATTAGTACTTGGATCATGAGGAAGCGATGATTTTGGCACTTGTGTGGATGGATTCTTTGCCTAGAAGGCTACTGATTGAAAAATGACAACTTTGTTGCCAACGAAGGTGGTGAGCATTTGAGAAGCACAATGACAACTATGTAGCTAAAGAATAAAATACCGTACAACCTAAATATCAGACAGAGGGTGTTTTGGAAAAAGAAGTACAAAAGGCAAGAAAATGAGGAAAAGTGACAAATGCTGATTTGTTGCGCTTCACATATTGTTACTTTGATTGTTGAATATTAAATAATATAGAATTTCATCAACCACTTTCTATTCTAACGTTAAAATATTTAAGTCTCAATATGTTCCATAGACAGACATATACAGATATATATTTGTAGATTCCAATTAATTTCTAGTATAACTCACCAAAAATATTAACTGCATGTGTTTTGTTTTATGAGAAGTAATTATAACATTGTAGGCTACTGTTTTACAATTTACAAAGGGGTGCATATGTTATCTCACTGGTATGTTCAATGATCTGGGAAGTAGACTTCCTTGATTTTATAAGTTGAAAAACAAGAAAAATGATATGACTGACCTAAAAGAGATGGTGAAATTCTTACTGAGGGACACCATGTATTGTCTCTTTTTTAAAATTTAAACTCCAAGTTTCAAAATCTCAGAAACAGAGGATTAAAGCACTTGCTTAGGCAGATGTAGAGGCAGGGATTCAATCCCTGAAGTGCTGTGCTGCCCCCGCCCCCAGGGCTCACTGAGATGGTGATTGAGACTTAGCATGGTGGCTAGTGTCTGTAATCCCAGCTCTTGGAAGGCTGAACACAGGCAAATCACTGTGATTCTGATCTACATAGTGAGACCCTGGAGACCCTGTAGAACCTGTACTAAAACACACACACACACACACACACACACACACACACACATATCTCAGAAAAAAGAATTTGAGAAATGCCTTAAACAATTATAAAGTTAATCAAACATGTTAATTTGATGTCAGTATTATCCATAAAAATTAGAAATAAGTATATGAACATGATTTTATTTTCACTTTAAGAAGACAGTTAATACCTAATGTAACTAAAAAGTTGTGTTTCATAGATTAACACAAGACTGGCTCTTCTTTAGGTTGACAGTTCAGTCAACAAGCAGTGCAGAAAGTATAAAAGGTCTCAGTAGCCCATACTTTATGAAATCTAGTGCAGCTTCTTATGTAAAAAGTAGCTTTGCACTTCTAGGAAATAAGAAGAAAGAAGAAAAGGGAGGCTTTGGTACTTTAGTAAAATGAAGCTTGTCAATTTATCCATAAAAGCGAATATTTTGTGAGTCTTGAGCTTAGTTAGAAATCTACCAGCACCATTCCATAAGGTACAGTGTGCTGTCAAATATGTGATGTCTTGGGGGGAGGCAATTTGGAGACATTATTTATATAATAAAATTCTCAGATTCTACTGGATCCAAAGCCTTTCTATTTTAACCGACCCCGTAGAGAGTCTATCAGCTCCAATTGAAAAAATAATTCAACAACCTTAGGGAAAGTCATGTAAATGAGCAAGTTTCCATTGAAATTCTCTAAATAGAATTGTATCCTAGGAAACCTTGAAGGGGCCAGTCAAATAGCTCAGCAGATTAAAGCACTTGGAAGAAGGCACAGGGGCCAGGGTGCGATACCTGGGCCTGCTGTGTTGGCCCCATCCCCGGGGCACACTGAGATGGCAGTTGAGACTGGGCGTGGTGGCACGTGTCTGTAATCTCCGCTCTTGGGAGGCTGCAAACAGGTGGATCACTATGAGTCCAATCTAATAGTGAGACCCTGAACACCCTGAAGACCCTTCCCTAAGACACACAAAAAAATTAGTTTTGGGGTCTGCAAGATAGCTCAGTGCTCTAAAGCGCCTGCTTAGGTAGGCAAGCTTAGGCAGGAGCAGGAGTTGGCAGTTTGATCCCCAGTGCCACATGTCAGGCCACCTCCACCTCAGGCCGAGCTGGCCAAAAAATAAATAAATAAAATAAATAAATAAAATAAAATTAGTTTTTATTTCTTCATAAATTGCATTCAAACTGTTCTATGTTAGATACAGCTGGACTTACACCTGCCCTCCATATTATTTGCTTGCATATTTAATGAAGTGATTACTTTTAGGTCCCTAACAAATCATTTGACTCCTTTCCATCAGATCCTGAGAGCTTCTGTATTTAGGCATTTGCCTTCTTAGCTTAAAAAAATTATCTGTCAGTGCTATCTGCAAATATATTCCTGGGAACTAAATTTAATAGTCACATTACTCAGAGATAGGCATGCAAAAAATAAATAAATAAAAGTAAAGAAGATGCTCTTATTTTTTGAAAGGATTTTCTGTGCAGATGAGATTTCATTACATTTCAGATTACTGTAGTAGACAGTATATAGTACAGTATGTGGAATCAGATGCATCACTTTCTCTTTATATTTTGAGAGGCTTGTGAATGAAATTATAATGAGCCTTATGTACATTTCCACTGTAATTTTTTAGCAATGTTGATTTGAACTGTACAATCTTAAATTTTCATTATTTTTTTTTCCTGTGGATAATTTGTGCTAGCATCCAGCCACAAATTTTAACTTGATTACTTTGGGTACTAGAAAACAAGACTTTCTAAAAACATGGGTAAAATACAAACCTGTTTCTTTCGATGACTAAACTTTCATCCCTACATCGATGGACATAGAGAGTTTTTCTTCTGTGATTAGTGGTTACTTGGGTGCTCTCTAAATACACCCTGCATCTAGGTATTCATGCCCTTCAGTCCTCTTCCTGATTTTTGGTGTGCTTGGTAATGTTCTTTGGCTGACGAAGTAGAGCAGGAGCAGTCATTTGCCAGATCCATGTTCAAGGCTAAGAAGTCCTGTTAGTGTGCTGTTCTGGGCTCTGAGGGGCTCCAGTGCCTGTGTTAGGAGTCTGATCGCCTTGGGAGGACCACACTCTGCAGAACTCCAACCTACCACATGGAGGACAATTGCGGAACCTACCCAGTAGCAAGAAGTAAAGCCTGAGACTGCTGGCCTACGGTGAGCAAGCCCCGCCAGCCTGTAGCCATGGAGCCCATTGCACATAAAATTCAGGGGCAAAGGTGAGATTGGCCCATCAGTCAGGTAAATTGATAAATGTGTGCAAACAAGCATCAAAAGATTGTTGTTTTAGATATCAGGGTTTTGGGTGATAGATCGTGCCAAAATACCTCTCTACAAAGGTCTATCAGAAAAGCCTTTTATACTAGACTATAATCCAAAAAGTCTCTCACTTTATGGGTCAGATTATTTCTCAATTCTCTTCTTTTACACAATACTATTTAGATAACATTTAATTTAAACTAATCTTAGTGATATTTCTAGGACCAAAGCTGCTATAGTTTACTGCAGTTACGTTTGATTATGAAATTATAACTTGTAGAGCTGGGTGAGCAGGGCCTGTGTCTTTAAGCCCATGCTGCTCACTTTGTTGTCAGAGTCTATCAAATTCAGGGGGACCAAAAAGATTAAATGAATGTTTCTGGAGATCTTCTTTTCTTTGCTTTAGAGATGAAACAATAGTGTTGAGTTTCAGCTTCTCTTGACTGCCGCCCTTCCCCATTCTTTTCAACTCTTCATCCAAAATGACTTACACACCACTTATAGAGGTGGTGTCTCTGTGATAACACAAAGTAGGTCCATTTACCATGGTGACACAGCAGGTGAGTACTAGAAATTCCATTCATATGACTCCCTAGAAAAGATAATAAAATATCTGACTATGTCAACCCCTAGGACTTGGAATTCTCATCAAGATGTCATTGAGCCCAGCCCATATCTTTTTTTTTTTTTCAGAACCAGGGATTGAACTCAGGCCCTTGTGCTTGCCAGAGAAGCGCTTATTTAACTGAGCCGTCTCCCCAGCCTCCGAGCCCATATCTCGAATATCTTGATAAATTCTTGACTATTCTCTTAGTGCTTAAATAAAATTGATATAAAATGTGTTCAATGTGTTGGTAGTCCTTAGCTAAGATGTGGTAATATTTGGTATGGCAAATGATAGATGAAACAGCAATTATTTCAGATTATTTTAGGCTATGTAACTGTGGAGGACCACCTGAGTGGCTGTCCTTGAACGAAGAGCAATTGCTTCCATTGTGGCTAAGCTTGACCCTATTTCCATGTACTGGTGTATGCAGAGCTACCTAGGACTTTTCCTTATCCCTTCAGTTGGCTTTAAGCAACATATATCAGTCCAGCCGAGGTGCGGAATAGTTGTCTTTGAAGACAGCAGGCTTGCTTTCCAGGAATACCCTGCCTGCTGCTCCCTACTGTGAGCTGGGTCCAGACAGTATGAATAGTCAAGGTATTACACTGTCAGCTGGGATCAGCCTTAAGATAGAGGCTATGACTTCCTGGGATTTGAAAGATTACACATCAGAGCTAAAACGCTGACCCCAAAACATTAGATACTATCTCTATTGTATAATGCAGATTACTCTCTGCATACTGCAGAAGAAAATGCAAGCCTCCTACCTAGGCCAGCACAAGGCATTCACCTACTTCTTGCCATTCTCACAATGACTCATTCTCAAGGCCCTCTTTCTTTATCACTGAATAGAACCCTGCTTCAGCTTTGGGTCAAGACTGAAGTCATCAAATTGGCTGAACCCCTGGCTCCTCATAACTACAAATATGACTTAGTGTCTTCATTCTTGCTTTGGGTTACACTGGGTGTGTAATTAGAATTAACTTGATGGGATTTTAATACTTTATCCATGGACTCACAAACATAAACTTCCTGTACCAACATTTTAATTAAGGAGTGCTAGGAATGGGACCCCAACAGGAAAATTTGTTGTGGTTCAGAGGTTCTGTTCCGTGATCAGCTAATCCTCTGGTGAACAGCTGAACAGTGTGAAACTCATGTCAGCTCAGGAACAGAGGGAGGAGGAGGCCAAGGGCTGGGATCCCTGAATCCCCTTGGCTGGCATAACCCAGTGACCCAGCCCCCAAGCCTCAAACATTCTGCCACTTCCCAGTGGACTCATAAACCTCACAACACTCAGCTAACCACAACAAGCACTAAAATAACATGAAAAATTTAACTTACGATTATATCCCTAGGATTGGAAAAAAAAATCATGTACTTTAACTGTAGTAATAATGAAAAATTTAAGCCAAGAACAAACACATATTCCAGGGGCTGGGGATATAGTTCAGTAGTGAAGTACTGGCCTGGCAAGTACAAAGTTTTGAGCTCAATTTCAAGAACATATTCCAAGGGCCCCTAGAGTACACTGAGATGGCAATTGAGACTGGGTGTGGTGGCACGTGCCTATAATCCCAGCTCTTGGGAGGCTGTAAACAGGCAGATCACTATGAGCCCAATCTAGTAGTGAGACCCTGAACACTCTTTAGACCTTCCCTAAAATAAAAAGAGAGCATATACCAGTGGTCAACACAATTCATTTAGGCATCAAACTTTTAATTTTCAAACTGTGTTAGGAAGGTTTTCAGTACATGATTTCACTCATGTTCCGGTTACGTAGGACCTCTTTCATCAACATAGTGATGAGTAATGATTAAAGCAATAAGAATATAAAAAAAAATAATAAGTTTTGACATAAACTCTGTTTTCAAGAAAATCATCCTTCTAATTCTTTCCCACTTCTAGAGTGTACATAAGACAGAACTCTAGGGCAACACAAAGCACCCACTTGCAATTTGCTTTTCATGAAAAACTGGTTCAGTGTTGATGGTCATTCATAAAGCTAACCTGACAGATACCTGCAAATATCTTACTTTCATAAGGCAAAAGAATAGAAATACAGGCCTCTTTTGGAATAGACCTCTTCAAAATGGTTAATGTTGTGAGAACCCAGATGCAATCTCCTTCCTTTCATCCCAGGGTGTCTACTAAAAAAGATTTTCTAGCACCACCCAGCCCTGGTCTTAGGCTCATGAATAAATATTTTTCATCTATGGCATTTGTATCTAAATGTTTAGAGTGATTGTCCAAGAGCAAATATTATCACATCAACTAGAAACTCTGAGACTGATGTGGTTATTCTTTATCTTTTGGAGTTCTAGATGGAGTTTTTTTACTTTTCATTAATGGAAAAGAGCCTGAATATTTAATATCTGGATTAGGTTAGACTAAGTAGAAAACTGCAGTTATAAAGTTTCTACTTATGTCAAGTGTTTCGCCAGACTTAGAGATGAAAACACATGGTCAACATTTCCTTTCTGGGACTGAAGAAACTCAGCTTTAGGAGACCTCAGATTTCAGGATCACTGAGCAGAAATCAAAAGTTACCTCCTTCAGTTCTTGTTAGAGGACAGTTCTAAAATATTTGTCAGGGAAAGGGAAGAGAAGAAAGAACACACTCTGGCAGCATCACAAAATGTCAAAACAGAGTCCTACAAGAATTCATGAAATAAATCAAGTTATGTACAAAAAATACCAGTGATGGCTTCAAACTTCTGTTTAATATTAAATGTCCAAAGAATAGGTTAATCACTCCATAGTTGTAAAATGGCAAAGATGAAAGAAAAAAATTCTTTGATAAAATTAATGCCAGTCGTCTCTTGTGCTAAGAAAATATATGAGGACTTATTTGGGCAATGAATAATAAAACAGCATGGGGAAATTCTCAAATTATAAAGCAAGACATAGAAATAAATTTTATAAAAAATGGACCCATCTAAAAATAAACATATATTTAGGTAATAATACAGCACAAATAGTTCTTTGAGTAAACTATTTAAGCAGACTATTAACAATTATAATTTTACAAAAATAATCTTACTAAAAATCCTAGATTATACCTATGGAAACTACTGGATAAGAAATAAGAGAGTGGTAGGAGGAAGAAAAATATATTAATTTATTCTTCATACCAGAGCTTATTAGATAATATATAATGCTTAATGTCCATAATTACAGAAATAATTCACTGACTCATAATAGTCACAAGGAATTGACTGAGGTTATATATAATAATATATATTATATAATTATATATGTAATTTTATGTGTATATAATTGAACAGGGAGAAGAAAAGAGGAAGGAGAGACAATGAGGATATGTCAAATAAAGCAGCGTTTCAATAAAATTTAATTAAATATAATGAGAGGTCAGCTTTTGTTGATCGAGGGAAAATTCATGACTATTGAATCAAGAAAGGAGGAGGCTGCTGCAGCAACGGAGAGTTGGAGGAGGCTGCCTCGGGTGGAGCAGGACACAGAATCCTAGCAGAGCCATCAGAAAGCAGAACTCTCAGAGTCAAGAAGTGGAATTAAATGCACCTGAGTTCTTGATGCGCCAAATGTCACAAAACAAACAAAAATAGGGATATTTTTAAATCTGTTTTTAAAATCCCCATTTACAATCCAAATTTAATATTTTAAGCAGATTAAAAATAAATTGAATGTGGTTGCTTTTGAGTAAAGGTTGTGTGCACAGTTATACCCACACACATAAACACACGCTGAGCACACTAGAGAGGAAAGGATATTGCTGCTCTTGTGTTGAACTTTATATTAAAGAAACGTTTGAGTTTTGAATTTCCCATGAGGGAAATTAAAAAAGAAAAGAAAATCTTGCTTTCTCCTAATTCAGTGATTATCACTGTGTACATTTGAATGCATATTTTCAGCTTATTTTTGATGTTCATGATTTGTGATGCGTATGTTTTTATTATTAATAGCACTACATTGCTGCATACCACTCTATAAACTACTTTGCACAAGAATTTTTTTAAACTGACAAGAATTTTATATCTTTAGAGTGATCACTTCAGGATTCAGTAAAGTTGAATTTATTGTTGAGTATGAGCATGTTCTCCTTACAAGTTGAGAGTATTCTCATTATTTAAACAGCAGTCCTCACAGTGGGATTTAAAAGTCCCTGGGCATGCTCATAAACTTTCAAAGATTCCAGGACATTCTAGTCATTTTTATAATAATTGTAAAATGTTATTGACTTTTTTCACTATGTAAGTATTTGAACTGATGATGTACAAATGTGGGGTACACGTGCTGGCATCTTAAATAAATCAGGCCATGGCATTGAATGATACAAATAATCACTGTGCTCTTCATTGCCATGCATACTAGTGAAAAATACAAGTTTGTGCAGAATGCATTTGATGAAGTGGCAACAAATTTTAGTTTTATTAAATCTTAATCATGAGAACATTTCTTCACATTATTTTGAATACTCAAGTTGATAATATGCATAAGAAACTTTTGTCTAAGCTGCATAGCAAGACCGTGCACCAAAACACATACATACAAACATACATACATATACGTAAGTGATTTTAAAAAAATGGACTGAATGGAGAAATCGCAGTGAGTGTGCTCAAGCAAGAGGAAGAAGAGATCAGCACAAACAAGTGCAGTCTTGCCTCTCCAGAACTGACGTGGTCCTCAGTTGCCACTGTGTTTGTGGCCTGGTGGGGTCACAAACAAGTCAATGGTTAGTTGATGCCTTTTTCATTTCATCTACTGACTAATTTGAAATAAATCTGGGTCAGAGGGATTTATCTGGTTGATTCTGTTAGGATAAAAAGTTTTGTCCTGAATATAAATATTAAGTCTTGCCCAGAATATAAATTCTTTGCATAGCTTATATGTTTAAATGATAAAATTTTAATTAATAATACTAATTATCAGGGCTGGACCCTGGCATGCCATGCTGGTCAAGCTCCCGGGGCAAGCTGATATGGCAATTGAGACTGGGTGTGGTGGCACGCGCCGGTAATCCCAGCTCCTGGGAGGCTGAACACAGGCAGATCACTATGAGTCCGATCTATGTAGAGAAACCCTGTACTAAAATACAAAAACCTATATAATAATAATAATAATAATAATAATAATAACAACTATTATTATTATTATTAGAAAAGCTTTGTTTGAGAATGTGTGATGTGGGATATGTTTTTCCTAGTAGTCCCATATATTAGTTTTATTTTTCTGACCAGAGTTCACAGCTGCTCCGAGGTGGATTCAGTCTTTCAAAATGGCTTCTGCATTCACATTCTTTTCCTTTTGCTTAGTCAGGTGGGCTGGATAGTTCCTGTAGTCCCTCCGTCCTTATCTATATTCCATGTGTTCAGGAGGAGGATCTGCATGGGCAACCACAGGGCCCATTTGCCACTGAGCCAGTGGGAGCTCTGACATCAAGTTCCTGAACCAGTCCTCACTTCTGTCCCTCACTCTTCAGAAGAGCACAGCTCCTGTCAACAATGGTCTTCTCTCTCACACATCCCAGGTCCCAGAAAACACTCCCTCCTCTCTCCCCTCCCTTGGCAGGAAGGGCCATGATGTAGTGGGATACCTCTGCTGATTTCTTTAGCATTATAACTTGGTGAAAAAACAAAACAAAACATAAAACAAACAAAAAACAAGACAATTAACTCTTTGCAATATCCCTCTTTGAATGTGTTATTTCATTTCTACCAAAACTATGACCAAAATATCACACGCTACATTTCCAGCCAGAGTATTTTTCTTCTCATTCTTTGAATATCCTCATCCTTATTCTGACATTTCTTTTCCATTCAGGTACTTGTTGCCACTAACAATGACAATCCTGGCTTCTAGATCTGCCAAATAATATTTTCCACTGGCGTTTTATTTTTCCACTAACAACTTAGCTGATTAACTATGAAGTACATTTTTATGACTTCACGTGAATATACCTATACATCATTAGACATACTCATCATTTTGTCTGATTCTTTACGCAGTCATCTCTTGCTTCAGAAAATATAATTTAGGAAACTATTATCTTAGACTCTGTGACTTCGGGGCTCTGGCCTCTTCGTTCCATGCCCTCACATCTCTGCTCTTCCATGAGTACTCCATTGTCCTGGTTTGTCTCAGTTTTATGCATAAATTCATTATATTGACAGGGAAGGCTGAAAAGAATAAATCAAGCACGATAATTTCTAAAAGGCACATATATGCATTTTCTCTTTTGCAACAGATATTACTTTGCTATTCAAAATGGGAAATGGATAAATAAGGTAAAATCAATTTAATTAGCTCACTAAACCTTATTAAAGTTATTACAGTTATTAACCTATTTTCTAAAAAAATGTTCTATTTTTCTCATGAACTTATTACTCAGTGATTTAGTTGGTGTATTGTATAAAGGATTGGGTTACCCTGAGGGCTTCGATCCTGCCAAAGACATATTAAATTAGTGGCTCACAAACCACCAGGATACCCCTTAAAACTAAAGTCCTAACTCCAAGTTACACACATTTTATCTTGGGGAAAGATTCTGGATGACAAAATAAACAATAACCTAGAGCCAAAAATAGGCTACTACTTAAATATTGATGATCTGAAAGAAGAACAAATCTCTGCTGTAAGACGATTTAGAACCAAGGTGATCTTTTAACAATACATCTGCCAGCATCACTTGCTTCCAGAGAAAGGTTGCAGTGCTTCAAGATTTATGCAAGCAGGCGAGAGATGCAAATATCATCACAGGTCCAAAAGTGGAGATGGATCCTGATGTTAAATCCTTCCAGATTGCTGAGGGACCATCTACATTTAACCTTTTCTTAAAGTCTCTTGACTCCCCATCCTCAGCAGCAGATTCAGGATGACATCATAAAATATTTCCTCTAGGACATATCTTGGAGATCCCTTAAAGCCTCAAGACAGAGCTGATAAGGTTGCAACTCCAAGCCTGGTTGTCCTTCCAAGGTCATGTTAATTCTTGGTTACAGAACTGAATCATTTGACTTGAAACTCCTCCTTCCCCTCCACCACACTTCTACTTACAAGCTATAGGTTCACTCTCTGAGAATTTCTGTGATCACACATTATTTATAGTCTACTCAGACTACAAAATTTGCTGTGAAATGTGTTTTATTAGTAATATATTCTCCACTCTTGCCAACTTTATACTTTTACTTTTTCTGCTACATCCACTCTCCCTCCCAACATTCCTGCTTGCTAGACCCTATCCCATATGGGATACTTGGCTTTTCAGCCACAGATTCATCAACTTAGCTATTTCTTTCATAGATACCATATTAACTTTTGCCTATTTCATTCTCTCAGGTTTTTGGTAGACATTTGAAGACAGTAAGGATGGATATTATCCAGGAGTTTATTGCTGGTGGGACTCATGTCAGTCCCTTTAGATAGTTACAGACTGCTTTATTGAAAAAGTTACTGACAGCAAGTGCATCTTGGAAGATTTCCCATAAAGTTTTTAGTTAGGATTAAGCTTAAACAACTACACTGTTAACCAATGGGAAAATAGTATTAATGTACTTGGGAATTTCTGTAAAACATTAAAATCTAGTCATTATTTATAAATGTATTCATATCACCATTGGATAAAGTCAAATAAGTGAAGGAGCACTCAGATCATTCGCATCCACTGAGAGCAGTTAGTTGGCTCCTGGGTGTTGTGCTGGTGTGAGGACTGCCAACTATGAGAGGCTCATTAAGAGAATAGAGAATATTCAGAGTACTGTGGGCTTGGAGATCCAGTTAGGCTCATCCTTCTAAAATACTTCTTCAGCCGTAGGTCTCTCTTATAAACTGATATCGTTTCAACAATGAGATTTTTCAGTGTCTTCTCAGTGTTAATTCTGTGTACACAAACTAAGAGCACTTGCTTTTATTCTTTTTTGACTGAACCAGGGATTGAACTCAGGCCGTTGTGCTTGCCAGGCAAGTGCTTATTCTACTGAGCCATCTCCCAGGCCCCTACTTGCTCATATTCTTGATTGTGGTAAAGAGCAGGATATAAAACTAAAGGTGAGGAACAAATGGCAAGTGTGTTTATAATACATGTTAACAGAATGCTATAAAAGTCAATTGGTTCAGTAAATTTAAGCTTTAGAATATGGCTTCCAGGAGAGTTATAAAAGAAAGAATAGTAATGGTAGAAAAATATCTCAACTCTAAAACAAACCCCAGAATTTTTGATTCTAGTATTTAGAATCTTTTTGTAAAATATGGACAAGGACATTTTTAAAATATTGCATTTAAAATGTGGAATTTTGATCTTATGAGACAGTGACAAGTAAAAGTATTTTTTTGAAGTCATAGGGGCATTTACCTGAGGGCATTTGCTCATTACAAGCTAAATTCAAGCACAGAATCTAAGGATAGGCACACTGCTTTTGATAGTCTTAGAAGGTTAACAGAGAAAAATCTGGAGATTAATAGTTTAAAAACACTAATTTAATTATTTAATATCGATTATGTACCTGTTGCCTTCAATACACACACACACACACACAAACACACACACACACGCACACACATGCACACACACACATGCACACATACAAGAACACCAGATGGTGGCTTTTGCAGTCTACAGTGTTTTTACAAGTGATTGTTCCTAAACATTTCTCTCAAAGCAGCCTTTCATGTTCATGATTGGAGTATGCACTGATTTATAGTAATACTAGAACACTAATACTCTAATAAAGTTCAAAATAGTATTTGTTATACTTATCTTCCTTTCAAATGATTCATCCAGAAATATAGACAAGGTTCCACTTCAGTTTTAAGTAATAGGGAATAATTTATTGTGATTCACTTCATGTCTAAAACCAACTACAGTGATACTAAATTTTTATGGAAAAGGACAGTAATCTTTTGTGGCTCGAAATGATCATGGGCTAATATATGCAATTAGATGAACATATTAGTAAAAGGCGAAAGATTTATATGATCTGAAGAGAAACCAGTGTATAGATGAACATATTAGTGCCCTCTAGTAATATCAACACACTGGGAAGCTGAGGCAAGAAGATAATAAATTTGAGCCCAGCCTGGGCAAATTGGTATGACCTTGTCTAATAAACAAAAATAAAAACCACCCATAATTTATATTTAGAATAATTATAATTTTTATCTCACATTTAAAAATAAAATATAGGATACCATAAGTATACAAAGGTAAACAAAGTGCAAATATTTGGAACACAATATAGAAGTAACATTGCAGTTGTATCATTAAAACTTTTCAAGTCTATTTTTAATTCAGATGAATTGCAATTTTCTTTGATTATTGTTAAGTTAGTTTTCCCAGGATTTCACTTTTTTCTAGTGATTTTGTTTTCCTGTTCTTAGAAAGTAAAATGTTTCCAATTGAGAAAGCTACTCTTTCATTTGAACTGGATGTCTTGTTTTATAAATGAGATATTTTAAACATAAATTTTGGTCAGAACTTCTTTTCTTTTTTCAGACAGAGCCTCTCCGTGTAGTTCTGGCAGGCTTGAACTCACAAAGTAGCCTACGCTGACCTCTAGCTCATAGTAATTCTGCTGCCTCAGACTCCTGATGCTGCAGCTACAGGTGTGAGCCACCACACCTACCCAGCATATATCTTTTGACAGCAGAGCATGAATATTCACCTGAACAACATACACAAACTGCATCATGGGAACCTCCCCTCATCACTCACCAGATGCAAACTCTTTTGCTGGCATCTGTGCAGGACCTATCAACTAAGCAAGCTGCATTCTCTGCAACTCCTTGCCCAGTTGCCACATCCAGTTATTCACTTATTCTTACAAATTCTTTATTCTTAGCATCCTTTTAATTTGTTTAAAATTAAGATATTGTTGCAATGACTCCTGTTCCATTACAGGCTGTCTGAGTTACTGTAGAGTCTTCTCTATGAAGTTTCTGTTTGTCTTCTATCTGTCTTTTACCAATAACCTTTCTGGTAAACAGATTTGGTTATGTTTATTCCCTGTTAAAAGACTATGACTGTCTTCTTTTATGGTTTAAAAGATTAAGTAGTCTTTCTTAGTTGACCATCCAAAATGATGAGTGTATACCTGAACTTATTATTATTTTTTTTCTGAAATTATTATCATAGTCCATTTCTTATCATTCCCAGTAGATTTCAGCTATATTCCTAAACAGCCCATATTGTTTTTCTGATCTTATCATCTTTTTTTCAACATGGATATGATTTGCCTTCTCTGCCTAGCAATTCTTACTTATTTTACATAATATATGTCAAATATTGACACCTCTTGAAAGTTTCTGTTTCATATATACTTACGTATACTCAAAAATGTTTTACTGAAGATTTCATAAGAAAAGGAGAATAGGCCTTATATTAGTGAATTCATGATATTTTGCCTTCCTCCAACTGGTCAGTTCCCATCCAACATCATTTAACCATCTGCCCTAGTCAAATGACAGCAGCCATTTGTTTTTCTTTTCAACAATTTCCTTTTCTAGAAACTTCACTCAGCTCCTAGCCTACTAACATCAAATATTCCATTACAATTCCTAAATTTTGTCTTTTTTTCTAGTGACAAAACTTAACTACTGTGGTCTCTATAATATTATACTCTTATTTTAAGCAACTAATATTAACTTCATAGTGCAACAAAATATTGAGACTATCAGACCCTGAGCTAGCCAGGCAAGCACTTATTCTACTGAGCTATCTCCCCATCCCTGAGACTGTCATTATCCAAAAATTCATTTGTAATAGACGGTAGAAACAGACAGATGAAAGAAAGATAGATAGATAGAGGTTTAACCTAATTTTTTTCAGGGATCTAAAATATGAATTAAATAATAATGAATGACGGGAATTGGGGAAATGGCTCAGTAGAATAAGTGCTTGGTATATTTACTTTTTCCATTCCAAACTGGGTAAATGCTAAATTCTAAAGAAATATGTATGTAGCAAGCAAGAATGCTAGGAAGTCCAGCTCTCAATCCATTTGGAGAAGGACATGTGCAAACTAACTTGAAACAGAGGGAAGAAGTAAAGAGTTTTTCTATGTTTTCAACACTTTTCTCCTAAAAAAAAGATCTGGCTTAATTAGAGAATAATTATCAGAAAAAAATAGTGTGAGTTTTTACATACACATCTTTGAGTAACTGCAAGGACTTTCTTTAATAGAACTGGATTTAATATAGTCATAAAGATTTCCTTCCATATGGTTTCTGAAAGCTTTTTGCTACTTTTCTTTCCTAGGGGAGAATATTTTATGTGTCCATTAGTTTGCCAAATTGGACTGAAGTGAAGTTGGCTTAGGAGAAATTACAGAGTCTCATTTATTTCTGAAGTACATTGAGACAGATCAATGGGTTCTGAGTTTGAATATAATCTCCCTGTTGACCAAATCCAGAGAAAGATAATTGTTTTATTCCCACACCTCTGCATGACAAATTTCAGGGACAATGACAATATTTTAATCTGGGAAGTTATGAAATGGACTGGTTTGCCTACCACTTGGACAATATCCCAAGGTCTGAGCACCTGCAGGCTACTGTCCTCCTCATTCTTACCCTTGGGTAGCTTGACAATAAATTCAAATGGACCACTGAAAAGTGTCAGCATATACTGTCACAGCAATCTACAGTCACGATGGAATGAGTGTGTTATCTTATTTTTCATGAAAAGCTGATTAAAAATAGATTTGAAAGTACAAGGCTGCATCTCTCTAGAATATCACTTTCCCTAGAGACATATATATCTTCTTTTGATCTTTTTTCTTCAGCTCTAGATTTTAATTTTTGATCAATAACATCCCATAATAGACCCACAGTAAATTGATAATCTTATTACCCAACGCATTTTAAAACTGGTGTTGTACTTTAATGGTCATCCTGTTTCTCCCCTCCTCATCCAGCATAAGTAAGTACAACAAGGCAAAGAAAGCTCTGCCTGCCAAGTACTGTGTTAAATACTTTATATAGATTATTCAATTTTGAGAAAAAATTATTCTTATCTCTTGTTTTATAGATGAGAAAAAAAGACGAAGATAGATTAATTTACTCAAGGTGACAGCAACACCAAATGGTGATTTCAGAGCGCAAGCATTTTCCACTTGGCCATGAGAAACTTTTTATCCATATAAGCCTTTTCCTTCAGAATGCATTTGGAATTAATCAGGCAAATATACACTGATCACCTATGTTGGTGCCAGTTGCTATGTTAATCATTTGATATCTTTCCTTTGTTGTATTATTGGGTCTTCAGATAGCTCTAAGACAGGAATTATTCTTATGATTATAGAAATGAGAACAGTCATCAAAACAGTGAATTAACTAACAAAATGTTGTTATGCTCCTAAGTGGCATATCTGGATTCACACTTAAATGTTAATGCTCGGTGTAGCCTGTGATCCTCTGTGATTCTGATGCCTCCTTCTCAAAACAATTAAAATCCATGACTCATCTGTGGACATGAGTGATTTTGATCCTCAAGTTCTGCCTGACAGTGCAATGCTTTTGCACCTGGATGTGAAAAGTACTGGGGATGGGAATGGAGAGAGATGAGCCTGTAGAGTGAGGTGAAGGGGGTCAAGATGTCATCTGCATATATACCAATACCCACAGTGAATGTATTCACTGTGTCTCACTAGCACATACTAGGATCAAAGGGAAGAAGGAAACAGAATCTTAGCTATATGGACTCTTTCTTTTACCGTAAACCCCATGTCTGCAAGTCCACTGAGCATTGTTAGAGCTTCCTGTATATATATATATATATATATTGGTCCAAGACACGTCTCCTCTATCTTGAGAGACAATTCACAACAATGAACATCACATGGCACTGTAGAGCTCTTCACGCAACAGTGGATAAGTAAGCTGTGGATAACTAGCATGAGTAACTTCATGGTATTTGGCTTTATGAACAAAGATATTATGTAGTCTCAGTGGTATGGATAACAAGAAAGTTTCAGCACACATTTTCTCTACATTCAGGCTGTTATCTCTAGGAATACTTTGCCTTTTAGCCTACAATAGTAGTAGGGGGGGGGTCAATGGTTTGTTGCAGCAGCATAGCCAGATGGGAAGGATAGATAATTGCAGCAGTGTGTCCTATATGAAGACAGAAAGAAAGTGTAACAGCATCCAACATCCGCAATTTAAAAGATGGAAGTTTTCATCTGGCTTATGGTTGGGGTATTCAGTTCATGGACAGGTAGCTCTAAGGCAGAAATTTTAAGGAGGAAATGCTTGTCAGGGCAAAAGCATTGAGTTTATGGTGGCCAAGAACCAGAACATGGGAACAATGCCACATAACATTGAGGGAATATTTCAGAAATTACAGTGTATGCTCAGTAAACTCAATAGCGGAAAAAGTATGGCAGAGGGGCAGAGGGGAAGGGCATAATTTCTATGCCCTGTCATAGAAATTAGTAAGTCATCATAGAAGAGACAAGGGGAAGGAGTTGCAAGGGGGATATATCCTTCTACGTCAACCTGCTAATGACCTATGTTTGACCAGGCCTCATTTTTTAACAAGTCAGCTGTAGCGCCCCCATGCTGTTGAAAATGTCTGCCTCAGAGCACATGAGGCTCTGGGGGGACCATTCTTGAGCTACATTGTAACACCAAGGTTACACCTTAAGACCCATCTTGGTATACTACAGAATGTGATTTACTAAACTATTAGGCATTTTTTAATCCAATGAAGCTGACAAGTCAAATCAATGGACACAATCTGCTTTTCACTCAGCCTGTTTGAGCAATTCCACCTAACAGGAGTGACAGAACATCTTTCTACTGCAGCAGCTCACACTTGTCCTCCCAAGTCACTGAGATGCAAGCTTTTCTTAGAACCTTGCAAAAACCATTCCAGCTGGTGGTACTAAGGTTTGCAATCTACTCTCGGAAGGAGTAAAGGAATCCTGTCATATTAATGTCTTTCCTTAAGTCAATTGTTGAACTCACCTTCAACTCTCCTTAGAGTAGCCAATTTTAACTTTTTTTTTTTTTTTACTTTTTTCTATTTTTTAAAGAATACATCATGATACAAAATAGAAAACAGACCCCTAAATCTTGGAAATAACCCAGATAAGCCCATCAACTGAAGAACGAATAAAAAAATGGTATTTTAACACAATGGAGTATTAGTTATAAAAATGAGATATTTGAGGCTTTTGCAGATAAATGGAAGCAGTTAGAGACTATATTGCTATGTGAAATAAATCGGATCCATGTGTGCCGACATCACTTCATGTCGCTAATGGAGAACCTGAAAGAATAAGGGAAATCTAAAATGTACAACACATTCTATAAAAGGGAAAGAAACTGTTAAATGGGAAGGAAAAACTGGGATAAGAAAAAAAAAGGAAATATATTTAGGTATATATACAGAATAGTTTCAATAATTGTTTTATTGATTTATGCTGGTCCTTTGAAAGGTACAACTTTAACCCTCTTATGTCCCCAAGTCATTGGCAGAGATTACTCTGGAGTAAAAGAGTTACAAAGCTGTATATTTCTACTGATTTCAGGCCCCCAGAAGATGGTTTTGAATGGTGGGAGTGGTAGCTGATCACTTTGCCTTTGAGGTTAGGATTGACAAGGCTAGAGAAAAATTCTATTTTACACATGTGATAACCATTATCATCCATTTTTATCCATCACAGTCATACTTCAGGCTACTGAAGATTCATAGTTGACATTTGAATACCTGGATTCCTACCTAAGAAATCAGAATAACAAGATATCAATATTTGTTGGTGGGTTCATTGAGAAGAATGTTTTAAATTTCATATTCCATTCTTAGGTAAGGATGTGAGCCAGATGTTGAAGACTGTTCAATATTTGAGGGAGAGAGCCACATAAAAAACTTCTGCATGTTGTAATGCATATACCTCTCTCAACAAAAAAGACTCCCAGGCTGATGGGAGTTTTTATGAGTGTGCGAGTTGCCTTGTTTTGAGAGGCCTACATGTCAGTTACTTTAGAGACGCAGCCTTAAGACAGACAGGTAGATGCGGATCACAGCTCCATTTGGCCACAGTCATGTGCATTAAGCAGTTGTTTGCTGTAATGACATACATTAGGCTGAATTTTTTTTAAAGAACAGGGTTTTTAAATTATCAAGTGGATTGTTATGATTTAAATATACATAATGACCTCATTCATCAGATGGAACTTGTACCTGTACATGATATGTATCTTATTTTTCCCATTCTCTTTCCCTCCTGTCAACCTTTCCATTTTATCATTTTTTCCCTCATTTTCCCCTTCCTTTTTCTCCCCACTCCAAGTCCCCTTTCCTTTTGAACAATTTCTTCCTAATTCCAATATTTATTGTAAATTTTGGGTTTTGTCTATGCTTTCAGTTTCTTCCACCAAAGAGTCGACGTGGTATTTGCTTACAGATATTGTACCTAACTTATTTCACTCAAGAGTGTGCCCTCACTGTGCATCCATTCAGATATAAATGTCTCAAGTTTATCCTCCTTTATGGCTGAGTGACATACCATTATATACGTATATATAATATTGTTTTTATCCATTCCTTGGTTGATGGGCATTTGGGTTGTTTCTAAGGTTTAGCTATTACAAACTATGCTACTGTAAACATGAGCATGTATACATCACTGTGGTGTGATTCTTCTAATTCTTTGGGGAAGATACCAAGAAGGGGAACAGCTGGGTCAAATGGAACCTTTAGCTTTAGTTTTTTGAGGAATCGCCACACTGATTTCCTCAGTGGCTGTATAGTCTTCTCTCCCACCAGCAGTGGTGAAAGGCTCCTTTTTCCCCACAGCCCTGCCAACGTTTCTTATTGATTTGTTGATAATAGCCATTCTTTCTGGGATGAGATGCAATCTCAGTGCAGTTTTGATTTGCATCTCTCAAATGATCAGTGATACTGAACATTATTTCATACATTTATGTGACATTTGTACTTCTTCCTCTGAAAAATGTTTATTCACTTTGGATGCCCATTTTTTGGGTTGGGTCTTTAAATGTAAGGGATCAGATTTTTTCAATTCTTTACATGTTCTGGGTATTAGTCCTTTGAAGTACAACTGGCTAAGATCTTTTTCTTACTCTGTGGGTTGTCTTTCCACTCTGTTGGTATTTCCTTTGCTGTGAAAAATCTTTTTAAATTTAGTTCTTCT